>JAOQML010122958.1:0-19475 GCA_027568935.1 Erythroxylum urbanii
GCAAATTGGAGCACAAATATTTAACTAGGAAAAGGCACAAAATGAAAAGAAATTATAACTTGTTAGTGGTGGCATAAAACAAAAAATGGAGACATGTAGAAAAGAATGTGAGCTGCATTAAATGTTGAACAAAACAATAGCAAAACGATAGCGACAGGAGAATGTTGGACCAAGCAAGGAGCAGTAAATAAGTATAAACGATGACGCATAGCAGGAGGGTTGGTGTGAAGAAGCACAACAGCGCAGCAATTTGCTAAAATCACAGAGTGCGAGTTAAGGGTTTTGTGTGAATGAGGAGGGGCTGGGACTGAAACTCACCAAACATTATTCATCCTATCGCGCTATAGTAAAAGGGAGTGAAGTGTGGCACTACAGTGAAAGAGGAGTGAGGAAGCTGCGTGAAACAGAGAAGCTAAGTGAGACCATCTTTATTTATCGCTTCAATAAATAGTGTAGTGAATAGTGAAGTAGAGAGAGTTACAGTAGTAGCTTGAAACAAAAGGGGGCCTTGGTCAGGGATGGTTTTAATGGAGCTAAAGCATTTGTTTGAGAGACTCATAGACGGCTAGAGGTCCCGACGCCGATTTTGAGGTGAGATCGACGCCGATGACCCAGGTTAAGCATTTTTTCATTGTTTTGTTATTTCTTTATCTCATTAGGAATTGATTATGCTATCTTGTGTTTAATGGATTGGTTATTGAATGATGATGATTTTAATGCTCTATTGAATCACTTTTCATGAAAAACCATTGCTAGAATCAAATACAATACGTAATCGTTGTATTTTTAATTGATGTGTGGCGACTAATGGTTCCGAATCATTAGAGATAACATAACATAGGTTAAATAATCCGAGCTTGTGTGATTATTGTCTAGATTGGTCTATTTTTTTTATTCATAATGCAGCTGTCCCGATAAACTTAGAGAGTTTGTTCTAGGTTTCCCAATAGCTAGGGTTAGTTAACGAGTGCTTCGTGATTAACTAAGATCTAAGGAAAAATCGGGATTAATAGAGCTTGTTGTTAATCTATGACTGATAATTACTAAGATAGAAGAACAACAAATCAATGAAATACGCTTAATTAGGGTGTAGGCTGACATTAAACCAAAGAACCAGATCCCTACCGAATTCTCCAATTTTACCATTTTTCGTATATTTTCTTTAATTTGTTTTTACTAGTTAGTTTCATTTTTTTTCTTATTCCAAAATCCAAACCCCCCCCTTTTCCTAAACATCAATTAATTTCATTTCATAGACTAACCGAACACTCCCTGTGGGATCGACCTAGACTCACCACTGTTATAGTAGTAATCTAGCTATTGTATTTTAAATAGTGTTACGACGTGCCTGTTAACATTTTCCTAATCCAAATTTCCATTTTAATACCTCAATTATTTAATGGTGTTAATTAATTCTAACTCACTAAGTATGATTCATTAACCAAAATTTAAGGTCAGCCCAAAATCAAAACATATACGATTTATGATTATATCACAATATCTAATACATATACTTTCATGAATATGTAACATTGTAACTAGGGTACAATTTGGAGCCTTACAATTCTCTCCCCATTAAAAGAATTTTGTCCTCGAAATTCATACCTGATGAGAACAATTGAGGGTATTGCATTTTCATGGTTGATTCTAGCTCCCAAGTTGCTTCCTCGAGTCTATGATGTTGCCAGTGTACTTTAACTGGAGGTATTAACTTATTTCTAAGTTGTCGGACTTTTCTGGCTAAAATAGACATAGGCCTTTATTCATAAGTTAAATTTGGTTGTATATGAATTTCTTGCACAGGAATCTTATGTGTATCATCAGACCGATATGGAAGTTAAAAAAGACATGAAAATTTGAAAATTTCAGGTGTTAGTGATGTCTTTAAGCTTGTTAAATTCGTAAAGTATTAAAGGTAGTAAAGTTACACACATTAATGATGTTGATGACAAATTCTGGAATTTTAATTTTATCCTTATGTACATGTTGAATCAGCTGAGAAATTTCACTATAAATTAGTATATTTGGATTTGATTAAGGCTAGGAATGAACCTAAATTGTTGCTTGATTAATTTATTAAGATCTTAATAAGTTTATGTAGTTAATTGATGTCATTATCTAAACAATGGACTGTTTTGATGTGGTTAAGTTCAAACCTTGAAATTCTAATTTGTTAAAGGAATAAATGAGTTTCTTTTAATGCAAACATGATCTTAAAGACATGAGAAATGTGTATAAGGTATGGATGAATGATTGTTAAAGAACATGGGGTATTTATGAATGAGAATTGGGTGAATCTATAAGTATATGTTGCTGGAAAAAGTTTTGTGAATGTATAGATTTAGCTTGCTAAAATTGTAGATTTAAAGAACCAATTGTGTGTGTATTATAAGAAGATTTTGATCATGTAAATGTTCAAGGATAAATGTAAAGTATGGTTAACAAATTTGGAGTATATCAAGCTAATTTAAAGTTACAAACTTTATTGCAAAATGATAGTATACAAAATATGATGTTTGAATGGTCAAAATTTATGAATAGTTACATACCCAGAAAGGTCAATTAAGCATACATTTACAATGACACACACACACACACACACACACACACACACACACACACACATGATTGAATATTCATATGACCGATCAACTTAGTAATGTGTGAACTATATGTGTGTATTATATGACAAAAGAAGCACAAATCGATCATTTTAGACATTGTCAAGTCATCAAGGAAATAGCTTATCTAAAGTGTACTGTGAGATAACCTAGATGTTTTCTCACTAGGACTGATTTTTTTTATTAACTTTTAGATATTAAACTATTATTAATATGATTGTGATAATTCTAGACATTGATGATCCAAGCAGTTTGATATTCTGGATTGTATTGGAAGTGCTTTCTAAATGTATGTGAATATGGAAAATGTGTACTCAATTGAATGTTGAATGCCAAACTCAGATCTGATGAATGTGATAAATGAATATGCACATTGAATGAAAGTGTGGATAACATATTATGTGAATTGATGCGTTCCATCACATTGTTATACATAATCAAGTAAAGGAGTTGTGACCGAAGTGATCAGTGTGAGAAAAAGCTTAAAGCTCATAAATGTGCATAAAGAGCCACAGGCTCAGTTATTAATGAGCTCGGTATCCACAAAGGGTACGACACAGTAAATGAAATGAGCCCAGTAACTATAACAAATATAAGACAATAAATAGGCGCTCAGTCACAACAAAGTAAAAATGAAAGTGGAGTCACATGTGCATTTGCATTTATATATATATATATATATATATCTTTACATGTATCGTGTGAATGATTATGAAGAATTACTGAATTGTGATGATATAGTGATATGCAATGCTTGTGTACATGTATGAATGATTGAGATAAATGATTGCATTATTCTGAACTGATTATATGAAATGTTTGTAGTTCATGATGTATTGTTGGAATATGATGTATATTATGTTCTGACTTGAGTGAGCACATTGATGATGGTTCACTCACAGAGTTCGCAAACTCATCAAAATTGCAACATTGACTTTTAGGTACAAGGTAGACTTAGCTACTAAGGCATTCTAGTAGAAGTCTAGTACTGTCAATTTTGGAAACAAGAATGGCTCAAAGGTCTGGTCAGCTGATATCTAAGGAGTCTAGTAGATTATGTTTACTTGCTTTTCTCATTTCAATTAGAACATTTTGTAAAAGAGTAGTAAACTCTCAAATGTTTTTGTTAATGTAAATATATGGATTATGAAGTGAAATGTTATAATGTAAACTATGTTTGCAAATAAAATAGGAAAAGTTGATCTTTTGAATACTTATGTTATGTGTGATGCCGTAATAAGTTAATGTAATTGCTCTAACATGCCATTTTCATAGGGTATGTTCTTAAATATATTCTAGATGTTTGGGCATATGCTCTATGATAGTGGTGTGTTACATGGAATTTTAGCAAGTTAAATCTATACATTCACCAAACTTTTTCCAGTAATGTATGTTTATACATTTACCTAATTCTCATTCATAAATACCCCATATTCTTCAATTCTCATTCATCCATAACTTATACACATGACTCATGTCCTTAAGATCATGTTTGCATTAAAAGAACTCATTTATTCCTTAACAAATCATAATTTCCATATTTGAATTCAACCACATCAAAACAGTCCATTCTTTAGATTATGATATCAATTAACTACGTAAACTTATCAAGCTCTTAACCAATTAATCAAGAAACAATCTAGGCTCATTCATAGCCTTAATCAAGTCCAAATATACCAAGTTAGAGTGAAATTTCTCAACTAGTTCAATATGTACATAAGGCTGAAATTAAAATTCTAGAATATGTCTTCAACATCATTAACGTGTGTAACTTTACTACCTTCAATACTTCACGAATTTTACAAGTTTAAAGACATCACTAACACCTGAAATTTTACAGATTTCATTTACTTTAAGGTTACTTCATTTCAGGTCAATTTAACTTCCATATTGGTTCCACTAAGGCTTACAAAATTCTGCTCACTTATATCATTAACATTCATTTTTTTACAAACACACCTACAGCTCTAATTTTCCAGATTTGAAAACTCCTTAATAACAACTATCTTTAGCATGAATTCCTCATCAATTATACTTCAAATCCCAACTTAGATCATGCATTCAACAGTCCATAAACTACTATTTTCGTATATGTAAAAACAGAAAAAAAAAAAGTACCCATTCATTCTCCATTTTCCAGCACATCTTTAACATCAACATCATATACAATCTATCCCAGTTCAATCATCATAATCTTTCTATTATAACATGCCATAAAGAACAACACTTTACTTACTTATTTAGCTTCCAAATCCAGATCAATTAATCAAGTCTACCTAGCCCTCCGTTCATGCAAAATCGTCCCAAATTTAAGGTGGAAATTAGTTGGCTTTCAACTATGATAAAAGACAATAATAATTTGGTTCTTTAACTATTTTGTGAAGGATAAAAGCATATATTTGGTGTTGTAGTTTAGCATTGCTTCAAGAAAAATGCAAGGATGGGAGATAGAAGCAAGCTTCAGTGGTGAGAGATGAGAAGAGAAGAAGAATGAACAAGGCTGAAACAACACTTACAGAAACATTATACCTTAGTTGCTAGATGTCACCATATTACATTAACATATGTCCCTAAGCATGTAAGCCACTTATCCCCTCCATAAGCTGCCAAATGTCACCTAGTTACTAGTCCATTTGTCACTTAATCATTGGTGCCATTTGTCAATTAATTACCCATGCCAAATGTCAATCATTTATCTATTCCATTTGTCACTTATTATATAGGCTTAGTCATCCTAATTTTTCATGTATCAATTTATCTTGCCACTTGGCATTTTTCCTAGTCTAAATATACATTTTAATTCATCACTTTTCTAATGGTAAAAATTAATTCCAAATTTACTACTTTTAATCCATCAAACCCAAATTCAAGATATAAGTAATACACAATCAAATCATATTCATTTTAAACCTTTCATACCTCGGAATATGTCAATTGAGTGCATATACTATCTTTGGAATGTGTACGAAATCGTAATTCATATGTGTATGCTAATGATATGCATGTGAATGAAATGCATTTCATGAATGCTAAAATGATTTGAATCATATGCAATAATCTAAGGCTATAATCCTTAGTATGGGAAACGGGCTATTACAGAGTTATCCTAATTGGAAAGACTATATAAAGGAAAAAGATGTAACCCTAAAGGGAGCTTCAACTCTGCCATTTTTGGAAAACCCTAAAGGAGAGAGAGAAAGAAGAGAGAAGAAGAAGAGGAAGAGGAAGAAGAGGAGAAGAAACGGGTCTTCCGATGCTGTTGAGTTCCTAAATAACTGGTTCTCCTGACATTGCTACCCTCCGAACTATACAATCCAAGTTATTCCTCCTTTCCATTTTCCTTTTTTTCCATTCAATGTACAAAACTAAAATGGATTGTATAATGATGGATTTTGGATTGTTGATGATGTTCTAACTCTTCAAGATTTTACCTTGATTTAATGTTAACATAGTCGTTTTTGTGTTTTATTGATTGGGAGTTGTGATTAAATGCGGTACTTGCATATTTCGGTAATAAATTGAGATGGTGAATTGGGTAAAAATGATTAGATTGGGTTAATGAGAGTTAGGCGATCCAAAAGACCACGTGATTAATCATATAAGTTATTATGCGAAGAGAGATTTCAACCGGTAGTCTATTAGAGGGCTTAAAATCTACTTAGGGTTGCAGGTCTTTTGTTAATTGAGAGATTGCAATTTTTCATAATTTAATTAATGATAGGAAAATCCCCTTTTTCATAAATTAGTAATTTCTCTTGATTGATTTCCATTGAGACTTTTTATGTTATTCAATTTCAATTTCCTTTCGTGTTAAATTTCTAAATTAATTTCTCGTATTTACTTTTTATTGCAATTTTTATTTTCACTATTAATTTTTCAGAGCCTTAGATAACATAGGATTAGATTAGTTCACCCTCCTTGTGGGATCTACCCTTCACTTACTACAAATCATGACCCGTGTACTTGTGGTATTTAAAGGCTATAAATTGTAAGCCTGCAAATCACACATGAAAAAGTTGTTAGCACCATTGTTGGGGATGCATAGGATTAATTTAATTCTTTTAGTCTAAGGATTGAGAAATTATAAAAAAAAAGACGAAAGTTTGCATACAAGGTATAAGACACATCAATTCAGACATCTCAAGGCAAGAATGGGGAATCTCAAGAGTTGAACGCTAAGAAGAGATGGAAAGAGCAACGATGGAGGAAATACATCATAGAGAGCTATAGACCTTTATGGACTTTGTGAGGCCACAACCCAACACTTATTATCAAGGGATTACACAACCACCAGTGCAAGCGAGTACATTCGAGATCAATCCATCATGGCTAAACAAGCTACGAACCAACGTGCAATTCTATAGATTAGCTAATGAGGATAGCAATGCTCATTTAGCTAATTTCTTAGAGATTTACAACATCTTTCGATATATTGGAATGTCAGAAGATGTTGTTAGGATGAGGCTCTTTCCTTTTACACTCAGGGATAGAGCTAAGGCGTGGTAGCATTCTCTCAACCCAGCCAATGTCACAACTTAGGAACAGCTTGTCTGAGTTTTTCTATTTCGCTCTAAACAAGACAAAAAAAGTAATAAAGGAAATTATTAATTTCTAGCAAAATAATGAGGAGTCTTTATATGAAGCATGGGAGCAGTATAAGGAGTTGCAAAGGAGTTGTCCTTACCACAACCTACCCAACAAATTCCTTTTACAAACCTTCTACAATAGAGTTAATCCACTAATGATAAGCGCTATAGATGTAGCTACTGGAGGATCATTCATGAGGAAAATAGTTGAAGTAGCACACGATCTATTAGAAGAGATGGCATATAATAGATGTCTTTGGACATCAGAACGAAGTAGACAGCAGCCAACCTTTCAAGATCCAAAAGGAATGATTGCTGCAAATTTAGTGACAACATTGCAGGCTGAGATCGACAACCTAACCAAACAACTGAATAGCCTAAAAGCCACCTCTTCCTCTCCATTCAAAACAATTTAGCATAACGATGAGTTATATGGACAAGATAGCTATATCAAAGCTGATTGTTTCTTATAGGAAAACAAAAAAGTGGAGCAACTCAACTTTAGTGGAACATAAGTTAGTCAGGGAGACAACAATCCTTATTCAAACACATACAATTTGGGGTGGCAAAACCACCCAAATTTTCATTGGTCTAACAATGCTGGGATTTAGTTTAGAAATTAGGAGTCATATGGATTTCAACAGGATGAATCCAATGACTTTGATTCCAAACTGGACAAGAACATGGACAAGCTCGTAAGTATAGATGAGGCCCAGAAGAGGTTAGAAGGCAAATTGCCCAATTAAAAAGCACCCATGCCTCTTCTGTAACATCCTGTTGTTCCATACTAAGGGTTAGGACATAAGATCCTAGACCATTGTATATGAAAGTAGCATTGAGAAATTATAAGATGCATTACATACATATGCATATCATTAGCATACACACGTGAATGTTGAGTGTACATATTACAAAGACTATATATGCACTCAATTGACATTTTTTCAAGTATAAATGATTTTTAAATGATCGTATTGAGAATTATGAATTATATGTTATAAATTATGATTTAGTGAATTTTATGTCTTGAATTTTGGTTGATAAATTATAATTGGTGATTTAGAAATTGTTTGTTAAATTTTAAAGATTTCTGAAATTATGTGTATTTTTTGACTAAAAAAAATGCCAAATGGTAAGAGAAATTGATTAATGGCAGTAGAAATAGTTGACATATGTCAATAGAAATAATTACCAAGTTGCATTGAAATTATTGACAAGTAGAATTGCAAATTTGGTGACAATTAATTTAAAAATTGGAGGACAAATGGACTAGAGATTTAAGATATTGGGTGCAAAGTTAAAAGACATTTGCTTAAATTATTTAAGTGGAATGTGTCATGACAAATGTCATGACACCCACCTAGTTTTAAAACACATGTTATTATGCCCATTTGAAAGACATCTTCATTGTCTTTCATTTTTTCTAAACACTCTTATCTTCTTTATTCTCTTTTCTCCATTTACACCATCTTGAGTTTTGATCTCATTCTTCGCTAGCCACTTCAAGATCCTTATGTCTTCTTCACCTTATTACAAAAACCTAACATATTTCTTCTTGAATGATGATAATCGTGTGATGCTTTATGGTTAGAGTTAAGTGATGTTTTGAAGAACTTTGAAGCTAAACAAGTAAGGAATACATCAAGCGTTATGGGTATGTTTTAAATGAAATATATATGATGAGTGTTTTGAGATTAAATGATAATGATAATAGGGTTGAAGAGTGTTGAATATTGATGTAGAAATAAATAGGTTTATGTTTTGTTTTCTTAGTATATTGATGATAGTCATGGGTTGTTTAATAAAAAGCATTTTTTTATGATAGTTTAAGGAATGATTGATAACATAAATGGTGTATAAAAGTGTACAAAAATGTTGATGAACGTTAATGAATGTATAGACATGTTTGATGTTCTGCTTTTGTGTTTATGATCAACAATAGATTATGAGTTATGTTAAAGATGTTTTTCAAGATAGATTGGTTCTGAAAATGGTGTTTGAATAAGAGTTGAAAGTTAATAAATGAAGAGATAAGTTTATGACCTATTTCTGTATATAGGATGAGTGTAGGAAAATTGATGAATGAATGTACATTTATGTTCTATTTTGAGAGTATAAAAAACCATGGATTAAAGGGTGTCATGTGGATGAAATTGATTGGGAGTTAAGGTATAATAAAGGTGAATTTTTTTTGTTAACAATGATTTGTGGATTGTTTTAATGGTTTGCTTTCAGATGTAATTGAGGTGATAATGAAGAGTAAATGAAGTAAAAAAAAGATTAACTAAGAATAATATGTGATATAGGTAACATATAGGAGTTGAAAATCAGGAAAATTGGAAGAAGAGTTACAGAAATTTTCAGATTTTCATAACCCGCAATCGTGGGAATGCATCCATGACCGTGGGAAGTGCAAAACATGGCTGGAAATGTTCTGATGGACTAACCCACGATCGTGGGAAGGCCATCAATGTGAGTTATTCTTCTTTTATGTGATGTTTGAAACAACAAATGGTAAGGTACTTTCCTATGATGCATTTAGACTTGAAATGAACCTAGTTTGAGGTTAAAGAAGTTGATAAAGTGTTGGAAATGTTTAGGTTGTAATGGAGGATATAACATAGTGAATGAATTTTTTATATCAATGAAACAAAATCTGGAAATTTAGAGATGTCATATAAATGAAATAGATCTTATAAATGCTAATGTGATTCAAAGGAGATGAATGATGCGTATTAAGAAAAGATGAATGAGAAATTCGATAATCTGTGATTATTAATGCTAGAAAAGGGATTGGAGAAAATGTGAATGATCAATGATTGATTGATGAGTTTGGAATAATCAAGTAAATTTGAGCTATGAACCAAAGTGTAAGTTAGACATACATAAATGATGATATTTAATTGATTAAGAGATGTGATTAAGAAAACATACCTGGAATAGTCAAATTGAGCATGCATTGTACATAACATATATAAATATATGTATGATTGAATACTTATGTGATTGATCAAATTAGTAATATGTGTACAATGTGTGTATTACATGAAGTTAGATACATAAGATTGAACGTTAGTGTTCAGACGTTTCTGGATCATGAAGACAATAGCTAATCTGGAGCGGACTGTGAGTTAACCTAGATGGTCTCACCTTTATTGATTATTTCTATTTAAATTTTTGTATTGAACTATTAATTCCAGATGTGATGATAGAGACAATTCCAGGCATCGATTGTTTGAGGTGTTTGATGAATAAGATTTACATTGGAAGTGCTCGTTGAATGTGAATTTGAAAGAAATAAGTGTTCTCACTAATAAGTTGAATACCGGACTATTTTTCGAAAAAAATGTGAAAAGTGAAAATATATATTGAATGAAAATGATTGTAAATACATGAATTCATGTATTTGATTACATGCTATGCATGATCAGATAAAGGAAATTGTGACCGGAATAGCCAGTGAAAAAGAGCTTAAAGCTCAAAATGCGTATAAGAGCCACAAGCTCATTAGTAAAATAAGCCCGATATTTACAGTGGATACAAGATAGTTATCAATGAGCCCGGTATCCCCAACGAATACGAGACAGTTAAAAAGACACTCGGTTACAACAACGTAATAATCAAAAGTGAGTCATATGTGCATCATATATACATTTTGATATGTATGTTATGAATGATTAAAATGGTTTATTGAACTATTCTAAATGAGAAATGTGAAAATAAGTGAACAAAATTGTATTTGATGCAATAAGATGATTAGTGAAATGACATTCATTCTGTGAAGTTATAAATTGGCTATGAATTTCAGAATGTGAACTATTTGTGTGTTTCATATAAGTGAGCACATCAATGATTCCTTGCTCACTAAGTTCATAAAACTCATCAAAATTGCAACGTGGCTTTTCAGGCTCAGAGGAGATATCTAGTTAGACTAATTGGAGCATTACGACTGAAATTAGACATAAGCTCGAGGTCGGGATCAGTTTGCACCTACACATGTTTTCAGTTCTTTTGTATTAATGATTGTATTCTGCAAGTACTGTACAATGTACATATTAATTCTGTAATGTAATGACATCTATGACTGGATATGTTTTGTTAGTGAAATGGTCTAAACTGAATATTGATTTGCTTAAGATGTGTTGTAAATAAATGATGAATGATTGATTGATGAGTTTGGAATAATCAAGTATCTTTGAGCTATGAACCAAAGTGCAAGATAGAAATACACAAATGATGATGTTTAATTGATCAAGAGATGTGATTCAGAAAAAAATACCCAGAATAGTCCAATTGAGCATACGTTGTAGATAACACATATACATATGTGTATGATTGATCAAATTAGTAATGAGTGTACAATGTGTGTATTGCATGAAGTTAGATACATAAGATTAAATGTTAGCATTCAGACAATTCTAGATCATAAAGGTAATAGTTAATTTGGAGCGGACTATGAGTCAACCTAGATGGTCTCACATTGATTGATTGTTTCTATTTAAATTTCTGTATTGAACTATTAATGATGTGATAGAGATAATTCTAGACATTGATAGTCTGAGGTGTTTGATGAATAAGATTTATATTGGAAGTGCTCATTGAATGTGAGTTTGAAAGAAATAAGTGTTCTCAACTAATAAGTTGATTGTTAGACTATTGTCCGATGAAAATGTGAAATGAGAATGTATGTACTGAATGAAAATGACTGATTATATATATGTGAATTCATGCATTTAATTACATGATACGCATGATCAAATAAAGGAAGTTGTGACCATAGTAACCAGTGAAAAAGAGCTTAAAGCTCATAGTGTGTATAAGAGCCACAGGCTCACTAGTAAAATGAGCCCAATATGCACAACAGATACGAGATAGTTATTAATGAGCTCGGTATCCATAATAGATACGGGACAGTTAAAAAGGCATTAAGTAACAAAAACGTAATAATCGAAAGTGAGTCACATGTACATCACATATACATTTTGATATGTATGTTTTGAATGATTGAAATGGTTTATTAAACTGTTCTAAATGAGAAATGTGAAATAAGTGGGCAAAATTGTATTTGATGTAATAAGATGATTAATGAAATGAACTTAATTATGTGATGTTATAAATTGTCTATGAATTTCTGAATGTGAACTGTTTGCGTGTTTGATATAAGTGAGCACATCAATGATGGCTTGCTCACTGAGTTCGCAAAACTCATCAAAATTGTAACATGGCTTTTCAAGTTCAGAGGAGATATCCAGTTAGACTAATTGGAGCATAGCCACTGAAATTAGATATGAGCTTGGGGTCGGGATCAGTTTGCACCTGCACATGTTTTCAGTTGTTTTGTATTAAGGATTGTATTCTGCAAGTACTGTACAATGTACATATAAATTCTGTAATGTAATGACATTTCTGACTGGATATGTTTTGTTAGTGAAATGGTCTAAATTGAATATTGTTTTGCTTAAGATGTGTTGAAACATCCCGTTTCCATACTAAGGGTTAGAACCCTAGATTTTTGTAAATGAGAAGTGGCAATGAGAGATTAGAAAAACATTGCATTTCATGCTCATACATAACGGCAGCATGCACACATATGTGAATTGATTTTCATATACATTGCAATGGCTTTTTATGCACTCATTTGACATTTTTTAGGTGTAAATGATTTTTTTATTAAAGTGATTATGATGTGGATAATAAATAAAATGTCTTGAAAATTGAGTTGGTATACTTTATTGATAAATTAGAACTTTTGATGAAATTTGGGAAATTTTTAAAATTTTGAGTAATTTTTGGACTAGGAAAAATGTCAAGCAGCAAGACAATTAATAAATGCTAGTAGAAATAAATGTCAAATAGCAGTACAAATTATTGATAAGTGACATTAAGATTTAATAACAAGTTTTATAGAAAATTAGGAGACAATTGGATTAGAAATTAGAGGGAAAATGAACTAGATATTAAAAGTGACCAAATGAGAACCATAAGGTGGTGACATATGGCAAGTAACAAGTGTCACTTGCCATGCCACACACCAAACTCTCGTAACTTACCCTTGTAAGACCAATGTTCAATTATTTTTTTCACTTTTTCATTTTTATTCTCCTTCTTCTTCTTCTTCACGATTTTTCTCACCCACCCCATGTTGATCCTCGTTATTGTTTTTCATCACTAGTTACTTCAAAATTCTTTCTATCTCTTGTTCTTAAAGAAGAACCCCAACCTATTTCTCTTTGATGGGATGATGATCATATAATACATGGAGAGTTAGGTCAAACCACAATTTTGAGTTTTTTATCTCCATTTTTCATCTTACCTTTACATCAATTTGTTGTCCTCTTCACGTTGATAAAAACCCAGCATAATCAACTTTGATTTGTAAAGATCGTGTCAACTTGGAGCTAGAGTTACATGATGATTGAGAAAGGTTTTAAGCTAAAACAAGTAAGTATATTGTTATTAATCTTCATGCCTTTTTTAATTGAATATGATGATAGTTTAAGAGGAGAAATGATTATGAAAAAGATGTTGAAAATTTATGTGTAATGTGGATGAATATTGGACATATCCTTGCCTTGCCTTTGTGTTTATAATGAGTAATAGATTATGGAATGGTATCATGTTTGGTTGATATAAAAAATGGTGTATGAGAGTGTGCAAAAATGTAAGGGAATGAGGGATGAGCAGTAAAGAATAAATATATGTGTATATGTTTTGTTTTCACATAAATGATAAATAAAAGATCATGTATTATTTTATAGATGATTAATAATGAAAATGGTGTACGAATGAGATCTAAAAGTTGAAGAATATGGAGATGAGTTTATGACTTAAATATGGTATAGAAAGGGTAGAAATGTTGAAGAAGGAATAATATGTTGCAGATATGTGAAAACCATGTCATAAGTTATTATGCTAATGAATTAGGATGAGTTTAAAGCCAAAGAAAAGCTAATGTATTGTCTTGAAATGAGAAGAAGTAAGATGATAGTTTAGAGACAAAGTAAAGTTGAAAATTGTTAATGGTAAAACCTATCTACTTGTTTTACGCTCAAAAATAGCAAATGAACGAGTCATGACCTGTAATAAAAAGAGTGGATATCGATCCTACAGGAATTGATGCCTAGACACCGCTTAATTTAGAGACAAATTTGTTTAAGAAACTAAATTATGAAATTCAAATAATCTAGAAAATTAAATTAAAATTAAAAGATTAATGTAAACATTGGACAATACTGAAATTGCAAAAAATCTAAATTCAAGAATCTAAATACTAGAGATTACTTTTTTCCTATTTTGTCTCCCTCCTATTTTATCAATTGAATTATATCTCATCCTACATTTCTGAATGTACTACTTACCTTCTCTCAAGGTATAACTATTTATCCCTAATCGAATTAATGGGAATCAATTGGACGATCTCTCAACTTACCCAATGACTCTATCGATTCAATTAGTTGTCATACTATCCTATGGGTGATCAATTGATTAGTCGAGATCTCTCTTCTAACTATTTAATTAACGTGATGGTTGCTAGTCTATGGGTTGCCAACTCTCGTTGTACAATCACACACAAATTTCATCTCACTCATTCTCTCGATTTGTTGTAAGATGACAATTAAAAACAACAATCAACAAAGACAATTATATTTAATTTAATAAAATAAGAGTTCAACATAATAGTTCCAAAAGCAATCCTCAAAATAAAATCAGCCTAACATGGTCTCCATAACATCATCAACATTCAAATAATCCATTTTTACAAAGAATAAAAGAGATTAAAATGACATAAAATTGAATAGAAGGACTACTTCTCTTCTTTGCTAAAATCCGAAATTTTGGTGTTGGTGTGCTATTTTGCCCATTCTTGCCGATGATCCTTGTCTTCAATCCTTCCTTAATATTCTAAACATATGTTTTTCACTCAAAGATGGTGTTTATATAGGTGGGTGTCGTCTCCTCTTAAGATGAAGGCTTAATTCTCTTTTTATAGTCCAAAAGCCCTAAGTTTAATGAAGCCTCACAGATTGCCTCGGATTGTAATTTCCACGCCCATGGGAATTGACATGATTCCCATAAGCGTAGGAATTTGTCACAAACGCATCTCTCATTTTCTTCTTTAATTCCCATGTGACGAAGGAATTTGCATGATTCCCATGAGCATGGGAATTTGTCACAGATGCACTCCTCATTTCTTCTCCTTTTTGATCTTTAGGTCACCCTCCAAGTTGCTCCTTCCTTCTTCCTACATAAAAATAGTCAATTCTTGCCATCAATTAACATCAAACACACAAGAACAATAATGAAAATCAAACTTAATGAAAACAAACAAAACGAATCCTAAACTAGAACAATAATCAACAATTATGCTAGAAAGCATATGTCAATTACCTATAAAAACATATCATAATGCACACCTATCAACATTCCCACACTTGAATCTTTGCTTGTCCTTAAAAAAATAAATACAACTAATTAATTCTACCACTTCATTTTCACATAGATCAACACATACAATCCCTTAAATTTAAGCCAACTTAAATATCAAGTTAATGCACATATCATGATTACTTTCTCATTGGTGTACATCAGCAAACTAACAATTGGCACAATCACTCAAAGATAAGTAAAGATGCACAAGTGAACTTTCCTCACATTTTTCAATCATTTCTCTCAAGTGTTTAAGGGTTAGTGCTTCTCTTAAACTTCCTATAGGAAACTACAATACCATAGGCTTGCTAATACACCAATTCTCCTCTACAATGATTGCATGCATGAATAGATCAAAAGGACTTGTTTAGGTTCGTAATGTGGTAAGGGTTAAGGTAGGTCAAAAGAAAGGAAAGAGGGTTAAGCACAAGCATAAGTAAAGTAAAAAAGAATAGATAAAATGGGATAATAAAACATAACTCCAAAACATCCAAACATAACTAATGTAGTACTCTACACTAATTTATGCTACTCGATTGTTCTTCTTGTTTCTTGTCCTTTCTTTTCCTTTTTCTTTTTCTTCTCCTTTCAACACTCTTTTTTTTTTCATTTTTTTCATACATAGAAGAACTATGAATACAAAAGAACCTATATACAATGTAATCCATAGGCAAAAATATACTCAACTCAATTCTGAAAAATTTTTAACATAATCCCAACTAATGTATTACTTAATACTTTACTAAGCTTGTGAAAGGGTAGGATAATGGGGTTTAAAGTTTTAAAATTTTGGGTGTTTTCAAGAAACAAAAGGTTGAGACTCAATGGGGCTAGCAGGGGATAATCAATGGGTAGGTCATTTAAGCCAAAGGTTAACATAAAAAAGTCCTAAATCATCTCTATTAAGCATGCATCTAGTAGACTCAAACCGATTCAAAGCAAGTTCTAAAGGTAGTAACCTAAGGAAGTAACACTCAACAAAGAAATGACATGACTATATATGGAGTCATATGGCTTAATTCTCACTTTGGCTCAAATGAAAACTCATTATACATCTTTACATTACCTTATTATTCAAATGTCAATTTATGAATAAGCTTATGTAACCAACTACTTTTCATCACTCTATATGGTTCACTTTCTACTTAAGTAGCCTAATCCAAGTTCAAGCATGCATTCAATCTAATTCTAATTAACATGACAGAATTTTATGGCAATATTTATCGGAGTGATTCAAGTACGGTTCCATTCATAACACAAAACACCATTGCTAACACAAAGCACATATAATATGCCTAAACATGCATCCTAATTAACAAAATGCAAACAATGTAATTAAGAAAGTCAATGACACCTCCCCACACTTAAAGATCACATTGCCTTCAAAGTTATTCTGCCGACAGAAGTTGAGCAACCTTTTCTTCAAGTTGCATTGCTCTTTATGAACCTGCCGTATTTAAGTGCTGAGCTCAATCAGTTGGGATGTCATCTATTATTGGTTGGCGTCCATTTGGTGGAGGATTTTTTGAAATCGATTGACCTCTGCCATTGCACTTGATTCTACTTCTACTGCTTCCTCCTCAGGCTCCAGAGCTGGGCAGGATGTGGAGGGTTGGGATGCCACTATACTAGTGCCCCTCCTGCTCCTCACTGTAATGCGCGTCTGAGGATTATAGAGTTCTATAGAATGGACCTCCATAATCTCATAGTGCCTCAAATAGGCTATGTCAAACATATAATAGGGAGTAGTACATAAATTCTCCATATTAACATTATAAAACACACCTAAAGCGGAAGCAATATAAGACATCCCAAAAGACAAACTCTTTTTACTAACCACACTCACTAGTGATCGAAAAATCCTATAAGGTGTGTTAATTTTAATTTTTTGATCCATGCACTATAAAAGAAAATCTCTTTGGCTGAGCATTTGTTGCTTTTCATTTTATCAAATGCAATCAGACATATAAATTTATTCAAAAGCAAATGTTCGACACTATAAATTAAAGAATTCAGTGCATTGCGTGAGTCAAAATGTTCTTCAGCTATAAGAGTTTTCTAATAGTAATCAACATCAAAATTAACGTGACCATCTAGAATTTTTGCATTCGATAAACTGAAAATTTCACGCATGACAGGATAATCAAGTTTAAAAACATTTCTAGCTAACCTAAACCAAAACACATCCATTTTGGGGTTATACCAGATTGTTATGAAAAAATCTAAGGTTATAGTGGCATAAATAGGTATATCGCATCGAACAAACCTATTCCACCCTACGTTTACAGCTAGTTGCTCAAGTTGTTGTCTCACTCCTATGTTCTCTAGCATTTTGAAATCAACATACCTAGGAGTGACTATTTCTCTATTCCTAAAATCGCGAAATCTCGTACCTTCTTCTTCCTAGCAAATCGAAAATGAGGCCCAATAGGTTGCTGCTAAACTGGGCTTACACTTGTTGGAAACTTGAAATTGGAGTTCATCAACTGATTTCCTAGCCATCATCTTCGTTGGTGGTGCCATTGCAAGAAGAAAAGCTGCAAAACTGAGAGAGAGAGTGAAATTTAGATTTAAAAGAGAAAGAGAGCAAAATCTTACCCAAATATTTATGTTTTTTAATGATTAATGGATGAAAAGATGAAAGGATTGTAAAAATAATGAAAAAGTTAAAGAAAATACTAAGAATCTATAAGAAAACTGAAGAGTGTCAGAGAGTGGAAGGAGAGAATTTCATAGGTTAAAGAGAGAGGGGGTTAAATTTTGAAGATAGGGTGAGAGCAAAAAAAGGGGAGGGATGTTGGATCGGAAAATAAAGCATGCAAGATTTGAATAAAATGGTAAATTTCAAAAAAATTTTAGAAATCAAAGCACAATAGAAGCAAGATAACCAAATCAACATGCCAAGCCATACATGATACAGTATATGGAAAACAATTATCATAAGAATAAGATGGAGATTATATTACCGACTCCTTTTACTATAGCTTAAACTCTTCACTGTGCTATCATCTCCTTCTTTAGCCTTGTCATTGAATCCTTTCCTTTGTCAATGTATCCTCTCTTTCTTGTCGTATCTTGAACCAATCTGAGCTACCACTTGTTCTTCTTGGACAACTTAGTTAATAAGATCCTTTCGTGGGAAAGGAGAAGAAAAATTTGGAGGAGATTTTTCTTAGAAGAAAGAAGCCAAAGATGAGACACCTCTCATGCAAATTTCGGCTAACACATGCAAGAAAAGAGAGAGAGCCCAAAAAATGCCAGAACCCCTCTCTTACACCTTGTCAATTTCAGTTATGCATGAAAAGAAAGAAGAAGTGGAGAGCATCCAATACATCGCTTCATTCTTTAATCAAACATAATCAAGCCATTAAATGAGACTCTTCTCATTTGTTTTCAGATGGCTATATAAAAGACTAATAACCTAAAATGATGTGTCAATTTTAGTTTTAGTGATGAAAGAAGGAAGATGATCTATGCACCTCTTTCATCTTTAATCAAATGAATGCTAAAAGGTTACAATATATCCATCATTAAAAGACTACCATTAAACCATTTAATGGTAAGATCATTACTCCATTTAATGATGATAAAGCTTAGCAATTCAACGCTAAATATGCAGTTGCACATTTAGCATTGAATTGCTAAATAAAGATGGTATACATTTAGCCCTAATAAAATTGAAATTGTGCTAAATGTGCAGCTGCACATTTAGCATTGAATTGCTAAATAAAGATGGTATACATTTAGCCCTAATAAAACTGAAATTGCACTTTCCATTTCTTTAACAATTTTGTTTTAATTTAATCAATCAAATTAAACCAAAGTCTAGCCCATTTCTAAA
>JAOQML010122963.1:0-19473 GCA_027568935.1 Erythroxylum urbanii
ATAATTATTTTAAGGTAAATTAATTATGAATTAATTTCTAGAATTAGGAATTCATGTTAATTAGATTAATATTAATTGCAGTCAAAATAACATGCATTAGTAATTTTAGCCAAGTTCGTAAAAGGAAGATAGTAAATCTAAGTGTTGGATTAAGCTTAAATCCAAGTGTTAGATTAGGTTTCCATATTAGGATCCATAAGATGTCATATCTAAAATGATATGTTTATACATATTCATTGGAGAATGCATGGTTAGGAGAATGTGTGGGCTTACATGATGGATGGTTATGGTCTTAGGCCCAATTTGATTGGGTAGTCCATATCATGCCATGTAGTTATAGTAACTATATATATATATATAAGTTATATGTATAAGACCATCTAAGTTAGATGAGACCTTAGTCAAACCCCTCACTTAGAATATTAAAACTAACACCTTCCTTTAATGTGGCGAGAACCAGAGTCCTTTTAATGTTAAGGTTGTTGGGTAAACCCAAGCTTACTCTACATGGATATGCTCAAATCATGGAAATAGGATGTCTAGATGAAAGGGTCAGTTTTAACTAGAAGTGTTGGTTTGTTGGGCAAACCCAAGATTAATGTGGACAAAGGCAAAGTTGGGTAATGTACATTAGATGTACATGTGTCAAGAGCTGATAGCTAATGAGTGTGCACACATCAACTGTTGATAACACTAGATTCGATAGTTGCATTGGAGATGCAATTAGTATGATCGATACCTACCGGTTGAACTAAGGTGGCTTGTTGGGCAAACCCAACATCATTCTTAGCGATATTGGATATCAACCCACTAGGAAAATTTCTCTACGAGTTCTCTCAGATTTATATTGAGGGTTATGAATTTGTGAAAATAGTGGGAGCCATAATGTGTGTTATTAAAGTCCTTATAGATATGCATTTAAGTACATTCTAATTTTTCTCTATTTGACAATAGGTTGCTATTGCCCGAGTCAACACCATGAGTACTAGTGTGAATCTAAGATCACTGATAGAAGCTAACAAGTTGACTGGACCAAACTTCCTTGACTGGCTCAAGAACTTGAGAATAGTTCTCAAGTCCAAGAATCTTAGTTATGTATTGGAAGAACCACTTCCCGATCCCCCTGCTACTGATGCTTCTGATGATAATCAGAAGGAATATAGGAAGCATCTCGATGATAGCAAGATGGCTAGTTGTATTATTCTAGCCACTATGTCATCAGAGCTACAAAAGCAGCACGAGGCTATGGATGCTCATACCATAATTTATCATCTTAGGGAGCTCTTTGAGACTTTATGATTGCTCTCCCGCTCTAAGATGGTTGAGGGGACATCTCCAATGTAATACGCATTGAAGATGAATGGCCACATCGAGTGGTTGGCCTCCTTGGATTTTCTTTTCGATCATAAATTAAGTATTGACTTAATTCTAACAGGTTTAACTGATAGTTACTCAAAATTTGTGCTTAATTATCAGATGAACAATATATCTAGCACAATTCCTAAGCTGGTCAACATGCTTAAGGTAGTTGAGCCATTTGTCTGCAAGGATAAGGTTGTGATGCTGGTGGACTCTTCTGGTTCAAAGAAAAAGAGCCAAAAGAAGAAGAAATCCGTAAGGCCTAAGGGAGGTGTCAAGAAAGCAAATAAGACTGGCTTGAAGGGAACTTGCTTTCACTATGGCAAGGATGGCCACTGGAAGAGAAATTGCAGGGCTTATCTAGAGTCCTTGAAGTAGAAGAAGGCATCTGATGCCCCATCTACTTCAGGTATTTATGTTATTGATATTCATACAGCTTCTTATAACAATATATGGGTATAGATACCAGTTGTGGCTCACACATTTGTAATGACATGAAGGGCCTCAGGAACAGTAGACAACTCAATAAGGGAGAGTCAGACCTGTGAGTGGGCAATGGAGCAAGAGTTGTTACATTAGCTGTAGGCACATATATGGATTCCATTTAAATTTTAATAACAATGGTCGTTAAATTTATTTGAATGGAATGTTATATGCTTTGGGTACATTGTGCAATGGTATATACATATTGGATATGTTTAATCCGGTTCTAAATATTAATAATAACAAAAGAATAAAACGAGATAATATGAAATCATCTTACTTATGGCATTGTCGCCTTAGCCATATAAGTGAGAGATGCATGTCTAAACTACACAAGTGTAGTAGTTTAGGGTCATTTGATTATGAATCATATGACACATATGAATCTTGTTTAATAGGTAAGATGACTAACGTACCCTTTAAGGGAAAGGATGACTGAACTAGTGGACTTTTAGACCTAATACTTACTGATGTCTATGGCCTAATATCCATAGAAAAAGTGGTTTCGTATACTTCATTACCTTTATCGAAGTTCATTTTCGATATGGGTATATGTATCTTATGAAATATAAGTCTGAAGCATTTGAAAGGTTCAAAGAATTCAAAAATGAATTTGAAAAACAACTTGGGAGAAGTATTAAACCACTTCGATCGGATCAAGGTGGTGAATACTTAAGCCAAGAGTTTTTGGATTATCTCAAGGATAATGGAATATTGTCCCAGTGGACTCCACCTTACACACCATAACACAATGGTGTGGCTGATAGGAGAAACCGAACCTTGTTAGACATGGTGAGGTCTATGATGGGTTTAGCAAATTTACCAAAATCGTTTTGGGGGTATGCACTCGAAACTTCTGTTTGTGGATTAAACAGAGTCCTATCCAAGTCAATTAATGTTACTCTATATGAGATATGGAATAACAATAAACCCTATCTTTCTCATATGAATGTTTGGGCTTGTCCTGCTTATGTGAAGTTGCTTTAGTTAGATAAGCTTGAACCTAAATCTGACAAGTGTCTGTTTGTAAGATATCCTAATGAAACTATAATATATCAATTATACCATGTTTCGGAACAAAAGGTGTTTATTTCAAAGCATGTTGTCTTTTTAGAGAGAGAGTTTCTTCTAAGAGAAGATAGTGGGAGCAAACTTGAACTTGTGGAAGTTCAAAATGCTCAAACAGATGCAAATTAACTGACTGGACCTGAGACTATTGTTCATGAAGATGAAATAAGAATTCAACCTTCTACACACAAGAAGTTCGTAGGTCAGGTAGTATATGTCATATTCTCGAGAGATACAGATTTCTCATAAGTGAACTCAACAACGTATTGATCATAGAATATGATGAGCCTACTACCTATAAAAAGGTTTTGATGAGTTTAGAATCTGACAAATGGCTTCAAGCTATGAAATTCAAAATAGATTCCATTTATGAAAACCAAGTATGGAATTTGGTTGACACACCGGAAAGGATAAAACCCATAGGGTGCAAATGGGTTTTCAAGAACAAAACTAACATGGAGGGTAATGTAGTTACCCATAAAGCTAAGCTTGTAGCTAAAGGTTATCGTCAAAGGCAAGGTGTTGACTATGATGAAACATTTAGCCCAATAGTTATGCTTAAATCCATTAGGATACTCCTAGCCATTGCCGCTCATTATGATTATTAGATATGGAAAATGGATGTGAAGACGGCTTTCCTTAATGGAAACCTAACCGAGGATGTGTATATGACATAACCTAATGGTTTCATATATATGAATGGAGAAAAGGTATGCAAGCTTCAAAAATCCATTTATGGATTGAAGCAAGAATCTAGGAGTTGGCATATTTGATTTGATGAAACAATCAAAGAGTTTAGTTTCTCATAAAATTTAGATGAGCCATGTGTGTATAAGAAGGTTAATGGGAGTGCAATCGTGTTCCCTGTACTATATGTAGATGACATATTGCTAATAGGAAACGATGTCTCAACTTTGCAATTAGTAAAAAACTTGGTTAGCTAAGAACTTCTCTATGAAAGACCTTGGAGAAGCAGCTTATATTTTGGGGATAAGGATCTATAGAGATAGATTTAAGAGGTTGCTTGGTCTTTCTTAGCTTACATACAAAGACAAGATGCTAAAGAGGTTTAGCATAAAGCAGTCCAAGAGAGGTTATCTTCCCATAGTACATGGGATTACACTCTCTAAATCTCTGTGTCCAAAGACACAAGATGAGAAGACTCGCATTAGTTTTATTCCTTATGCTTTGGCTATAGGATCAATCATGTATGCTATGTTATGTACTAGACTCGATGTATCATATGCTCTAAGTGTTATAAGAAGATATCACTAGGGTGGCTGTCAAAAATATCCTTAAGTACTTGAGAAGAACTAAAGATGTATTCTTGGTATATGGAGAAGGTGATCTTATGGTAAGCAGGTATATAGATGCTAACTTTCAGTCCGATAGGGATAACTCCATATCCCAGTATGGATATGTGTTCACATTGAATGGTGGTGCAGTCAGTTGGAAAGTTCCAAATAAGAGACAACTGTTGATTTGACGATAGAGGCAAAGTACATTTCAGCTTTAGAAACAGCAAAGGAAATGGTTTGGATCAAGAAGTTCGTCATGGAACTTGGTGTGGTTCCGATCATCTCTGACCCCCAGTGTAGTTGTATTGTCACAAAAAAGGGCTATAATGCAGGTGAAGAAACCGAGGTCTTATTATAAGTCCAAACATGTACTTAGGCGCTACCACCATTAGATTAGAGAGATCATTGGTAGAAATGATGTCAAGATAGAGAGAGTTCCCATCGATCAGAATATAGCTCATCCATTAACTAAGCATATTTCCCAAAAGAGTTTTGTGTCACATGTACATGCCTATGGTATTAGATATCAAGGCAATTGGCTTTAGTGCAAGTGGGAGTTTGTTGGAGAAGTACTCTAAAGGCAATCACCTTTAACACTTATTGTACAAATCATTTTATGATTAATAAAGGCATTTTTCATTATTTTGATGTTCATACGTTTTTGGATTTGATGTTGATCTTAAGTTGATTCAATAAAATCCTTAATACAAAACATAGCATGGAGGAAATCATAATGAGAACATGATAATGAGATTCCTATCGTGTGTAATTATGTTAGTATCTAAACTTTCCCTAGTCATAGGATTAATAAGATGAGATATCACTAATCTGGATAGGCTAGCGCATGTCATACTCCTTGACTAGATCAAGCAATAGATCTAATAAGCTGTAGAAATTAGTTGTTTAGAGTTAACATGTGGATGCTTACTAAGGGTAGTAAATACATTGGATTGACTTATTATGAGACAATCATATGGATATTTTATTCCAGTGTCAATGATAGTCTCATCATAACAATGGTGCAAGTATCCTTTGACTTGAGGTGCTCAAGGATATCTTGGATATAGATCCTATGTTTTGACTTCATTCATAGGGTTACTCATAGGGTGGTGATTGGGTACAACTTGAGGTATTCGGAGGTAATTGAGTATCCAATAAAGGATTCACCACTCTTGATAGAAGGAGATGATACCCATGGCCTCTTGTCGGGGTCATTACTCAGGAGTCTCTGGCCAAAATAGATACGTGTCATGAAGAGATTTTCAATGATACATAAAGTAATGATATCCTTAGGACAAGATCTAATATCACTTAGACTAGATGTGACATAGTTAGTCTAGTGAGAGTTGAGACTTTGACCATAACTAAGTGGGGTATAGATGGTGAAAGGATAAATTACATGGCAACATTACGTATAGAAGGGTTCATAGTCAAACCACTAACTTTTCGGTCAATTGGAGGTCATGATGTGTTGCTAGATATCGTTCTTGATTTACTTGAATTAAGAGTTAATTCAAGTGGCCAACATAACCGGGAACCTAATGGGTCACACACATAAGAGATCCAAAGGATGATTAAAACGGTCTTGAATGGTGATTTAAGATACGAGAGAGTGTTTCAGGATTGTATTACGATGTGATCGTAGTGGAAAACGTTGCATGGAATGGATTAGAAACACGTGTTGTTAGCATCCATTAACGAATGTTATTCATGGTCATTAACTTCCCATAACTTCCATTAATGCATGTTATTCATGACCATTAACTTCCCATAACTTCCATTAGTGATGGAGGTTATGGAAGGCCAAATGATGCAAAAAATTGGGATGATTTTTATGCATCTTATGTAAGACACAAAATGAAAAAGATAGGTTCTTTTCTTACAAATACACTTTTTCTCTTTAACTCCTCAAGAGTTATTGTCTTTGCTAGCACAAAGAAAGAATTCTAACCATCTCTTAGTGAGATTTCATCCTTCTATCTTTATATGGAATTTCATTAAAGACAGCTTGCATTGATCGCTATTGTTTACGACAACCAAACGTACAGAAGATTAAAGAACGAAAGAGATCATCAGAAACGTATGTAAACATTTTACATTTCTTGTTTTTGTTTTTCTATATCTATATGTATGAGTAGATCTGGTTTTTGAGGTTTCATTTTTTTTTGCTGCATATATTTGACATATATTATGTATGAGATGCATGATCAGAATCTAACAGTAACAAGGTTATTATGCAAAAAGAAAGGTTAAGGCTAAATTTGGTTTTCTAAAGATAAAAAGTGAGGTAGGTTTGTTTAGGTCAAAAAATAGTTATCCTAAGTGTCCTCATCATCTTTATACACAAATTTATCAAGACCTCTTTTTCCTTTAAGCCAATAGATTTATGTTTCAAAAACAAACATATGCTTAAAGAAAGAACTAAAACAAAATAAAATAAAATTATCATACTTTGGGTTGCCTCTCGAAAAGTGCAATTGTTTAACGTCATTATGCTCGACGGGGCTGGTTCTTCTCATTCTTCTTCATATAGTGGCAGTTCTAGATCAATATTCATCATGCTGGAAACTTTACTTACTGCTTTTCGATTTGTTTATGGATGGTACGCGGTGGCTACTCGATGATGCACTCCATACTTTCTAAATTGCATTGCCATAACTTTATTGCAAAAATGACTTCCTTGATCAATAATGATGGCACGTGGGATTCCAAACGTATTAAAAATGTTAGCTTTTATAAACCCTACAACAGTTGCAAAATCGTCAATTCTAGGGGATTTTGCTACCATCCATTTAGAAATGTAATCAACAGCCAAAAGTATGTAAGAAAATTCATAAGATGAAGGGAAGGGCCTCGTAAAATCAATACACCATACGTTAAATATTTCAACTATAAGAATTGGGGTTTGAGGCATTTCATTTCTATAAGATAATGTACCTATCTTTTGACATCTATCACAACTTTTACAAAACACATAAGCATCTTTAAATAAAGTCTCCCAATATAATCCATTGTCCAAAACTTTCTTAGTAATTCTTTTGGGTTCAAAGTGGCCACCACATGCATATTTGTGACAAAAAGCTAAGATAGAATTTTGTTCCTTGTCTGGCACACAACGCCTCATAATTTGATCATAGCAGAACTTCCATAAGAACAGTTTATCCCACACATAATATTTTGCCTTATTTCTTATCTTTTCCTTCCTAGACTTACTAATTTGATAAGGTAAAGTTCTAGTAACTAAATAATTAACCAAGTTAGCCTACCATAGAACCATACTTTTCTTTTGGACTAATTGCTCATTAGGAAAAGTTTCAGAAATAGGTAAAATATCTTCATCTCTTACTAACCTGCTCAAGTGATCTGCTACTAAATTTTTGCACCTTTTTGATCGTTTATTGTAAAATCAAACTCTTGAAGTATGAAAATCCATCATATCAACCTCAATTTGGACTCCTTCTTTGCCAAAACATATTTCAATGCTACATGATAAGAGTAAACAATAATTTTAAAGTCAAACAGGTAAGATATAAATTTATCTCAAGCAAAAACAATTGCTAAAAGCTCGTTCTTAGTTGTAGAATAATTGTTCTGCGCAACATCCAATGCAATTCTCTATATACTCAAAAAATATACTTATTATGCATCTTTGGAATATACCTGGAGCATTATAGAGACCGACTGGCATTCGCCTAAAAGCATACATTCCAAAGGACACATGAATGTAGTGTTTTCTTGATCCTTTTAAGCAATTGTTGTTTGATAGTAACCTAAAAAACCATCCAAAAAGCATAAACATGATTTACTAGCAAGTCTTTCTAACATTTGATCCATAAAGGGTAACAAAAAATGGTCCTTTCTAGTAGCTAAATTAAGCTTTCTAAAGTCTATACACATTTGTCACCCATTTTATAGCCTCATTGGTACCAATTCATCATTCTAGTTTTGTATTACTATCATACTAGTTTTCTTAGGCACAACATGCACTGGACTTACCCATTCGCTATTCAAGATTGGATAAATTATACCTGCATCCAAAAGTTTTAAAATTTCTTCCATTACCATATCTTTCATTGTTGGATTAAATCTTCTTTGGGTTTCCCATTTTAGTTTAGCACTCTCAACTAAAAGAATCCTATGCATGCAAATAATCAGGCTGATTCCTTTTATGTCCACTAAAGTCTAACCAATTGCAGTTTTGTAATCTTTAAGTAGTGTCACCAATTTTTCCTCTTTCCATTTAGTTAACCATTTTGAAATGATCATTGGTAATGCCTCTCCATCAACCAAATAGACATTGTTAATATGATCAAGTAGGGCTTTCAATTTAATCTTCGGAGCCTACAAACAGAAGGTAGCATTTTCTTGTGACTTATAGTAAGTTCAGCATTCAAAGTTTTCAAATCTATTTGCATTGCTAATAATGACTCTACAACTTTACAAGTTTCATCAATTTGCTCATTCACTTTTGATTTGGCCTTAAACTCCAATTCATCTTCAATATTTTCTTCATTAAACATATCCTGCACAAATGAATCCATAATATCCATATGATAGACATATTGAAGATCATTAAGGTATTTTATTACTTTGAAAATATTGAACTTTACTATCTCTCCATCAAACCCTACAAAAAGAGTACCCTTATCCAAATCAATTTTCGTCTTGGCTATTTTCATAAGCAGCCTACCCAATAGAATCGAAGTTGAATGTTCCATACTATCTCCATCCATTTTCAAGATGTACAAATCCACTGGAAATACCAAACACTAAAACGTCTTTAATAATTCTAATAGCTCTCACATACGAATGATCATCTAATTGGAAAATCACATTAGTTTCTTGCAAAGAATTCAGATTTAAAGCTCGATAAATTGAGTATGGCATGACATTAATAGATGCACCTAAGTCTAGCATGTCAGTTTAATTTTTCAATTACCAATAACACACGGAAGTGTAAAGATACCAGGATCTTTGCATTTTTTAGATAATTTCCTATTTATCATAGCTAATACATTCTTACCCATAATTATTCTCTTCTTGTCCTTCATCTTCCTTTTATTTGTTCACAACTCCCCTAAGAATTTTGCATATTTTGAAACTTGCTTGATGACTTGCAGAAGTGTTATATTGATTTCCACCTTGTTCAAAGTTTCTAAGATCTCTCTGTCATATTCATCACTTTTTGGTTTAGCCAACCTGATAGGAAAAGGAGGTAAAGAAGTTCTAGATTGAATTTCCTTACCACTACTCAAAGTCATTGCACTAACATTCTCCTTAGGATTCACCACTGTTTTGGAAGGTAATTTCTTCGATACTTATACGTATAATCTACTTACCGAGGTGGATAATTAAGTGATCTAATTTCCCAAGTTTTGAAGGCTTGCCCTTGTTTCCTGTTGAAATTGTTAATATTATTATTAAGTGCCTTAACAATTTCGTCTAAAGACATACCTGAATTTGAAGATTGAGTTTGAGCATATGTAAGAGCTTGAGCTTGTTTATTAAAATTGTGAGGTTGATATTGTTGTTGGCCTCCTTAATTTCCAAAGCTCAAGTTTGGATGATCCCTCTATCCTGGATTGTAGAAATTGGAATATAGGTTATACTTTCGTTGAGGTTAACCAAGAAAGCCCCTTATTGCGTTAACTTCTTAAAGAGAGTCTTGTTGCAATGTAGGGCATATACTTGCAGGGTGCCTAGAGAATGAGTATATTTCGCACACTCTTGCCGATTTCAATTGACCTACAGCCATTTGATGAACTAGAGCAGTTAAATAGAAATTTTATCCTTAAAGTGTGTGTTACTTACCTCATTCATATGCTTAATAGCTTCATCCATCCTTGTCCTAAATTGATAAGAATTTTTAACCATAATTGATATCAACTGTCTGGCCACCTCAGGTGTTTTAATTACCAAAGCCCCTCCACTATCTGCTTCAACTATACTTTGATACACTGGCAATAGTCCTTCATAAAAATATTGAATCAAAAGTTGATCGGGAATTTGATGATGTGGACAATTGGAACATATCTCCTCAAACCTCTCCCAATATTCATATAATGTTTCTCCCATAATTTGTCTTACCCCACATCTTCTTTCTGATATTCTCTACCCTTGATGCAGGAAAGAACTTCTCTAGAAACATTCTTTTCATCTCATTCCATGTTGTTACTGAGCCAAGTGGAAGATAATATAGCTAATCTTTTGCCTTATCTTTCAATGAGAATGGAAAGGCCATAAGGTTAATTTGTTCTTCTATCACCCTTTTTGGTTTCAT
Source organism: Erythroxylum urbanii (assembly GCA_027568935.1). Taxonomy (NCBI): domain Eukaryota; kingdom Viridiplantae; phylum Streptophyta; class Magnoliopsida; order Malpighiales; family Erythroxylaceae; genus Erythroxylum; species Erythroxylum urbanii. The sequence continues at coordinate 10,489 of JAOQML010122963.1, forward strand.
TCCAGAACAAACAACATAAAATTCTTTCAGGTTTTTATGTGGATCTTTACTTGCAAGACTACAAAAAATAGGCAATAAGTCAATCAAACCAAATTTCAATTCGAAATCTACCTCAATGTTTGCAAATTGGATGCATAAAGGCTATTGATTCAAATTCGGTGTTGCTAACTTCCTCAACATTTTAGGTTTGAGATTTTCCATCTTTTTGTTTACTTCTTGAAAATAAAGTCTTCATCAATTGTTAGATTTACTTCAACTTTCACGTCTGAAAGTGAATGACTGCTTCCTTGCTTAGTCTCTTTTCTCAAATGATGAGTTGTCTTTTTAATTTCTAGTTTATATTTCAATTTACCTGTCTAAGAAACACGAGTCATACAAAATAAGAGATTAGTAGTAACCATAAAAATAAAAATGCAAAGAAACTAAGAAACTTGAAATAGTTCCCCGGCAACAGCGGCAAATTTTGGTCGAGTTGTCAAAGCTCCCAAAATAGTTCTGATTTTTCAAAATTTTTATAGTAGTCGTGGAACTAGGTCAAATCCCTAGAGAACTAAACACTGGTTTTGTGATTTCAAGTAATAAAATAAAAGGGAGGGTTTTGATTAAGAAACTGATTAACTTAAATTAATAAAAAAATAAATTAAATCAATTGAATTTAAATATGAGAAAGTCAAGATTACCAAACTCCGATTCAAGGGAAAGATCTCATTTAATTGTAATATTGATCATTGGTCTAAAAATAATATTTTCACGATTCAAGCAATAAATCTGAAACATATTAAGATAGCCATAATAAGTCTCAAATTTTCCTAAATTAATTGGTTCAAACCTAGCATCCAAACTAAAACCTATCATCTATTGACTGGGTGTGATATCATTCCATATCAAATAAATGATTGCAATAAGTTCCGTGAAAAAGACTAAACCCTAAATTAAATAATCAAGATACCTGTAACTATTCAATTTAGTTTTCTTCTTCATCATAAGTTAAATATAAAAATTCATAAATAACCTATTTGCTACTTATACCAATCCTTCATGACAATTATGAATCAATGAATTCCTAGATAGCAATAGAATAATCAATATTAAATTAAATTGTCAGATTAATCTAATATTAATCATTTATGAAATATGAGAACTTAAAACAAGAAATACTTGAATTTAAACATGAATAAAAGTTTAAAACACAAAACCTCACAAAGTTACAATCAGAGTATTAAATCCTCTTGAATCAGAAAGATTAAGTTTAGCCACATATGGCTTTTGCTCCAATAACAAAAATAGAAGAAAGTCTAAGAATTGCAAAAAACGTAAGAATTGAGAACCTCTTTCTATTGTGAGGAACGTCCCTTTTGTAGGGTTTTCTAATATAATCCTAATCTAACTCTAACTTGTAAAGATGTCTATCTAAAACAAATTTAAATTCAAACTCCTACATGATAGGGATAAGAAAAAGTTTCCTAGTTAAACTTCAACTCTTCAAGTGATCAGTATTATCCACCACATCATTCTCTTCACTTTATCCAAAATTTGTGATTATTATCAATAGAGTCCTAATTTAATAAAATCTCTAATTTTCATTTCCTAAAATAAAGCAAACATTCATTTCCATATTTAAGCATCAAAATAAATCCAAAACAAAGGAGATAATATCAAATAATATAACAAGATGAGATCTTATCAGTATTATACTCACCACCTCAATCAGACCTTAATCTCTTAATTTTCCTTTCCAATTGGTGCTCAAGCTCAACTTTGTATTTATAGACACTTCCTCTGTATCACTTTTATTTTCAATAAGTAAACCTTAGTAAATCGAGAACAATAATCTACAAAAGTAAAATCATATCTCATTCCTCTTTTACTCACATAATTTTTGAAATCACCAAAATCTGTGTGTACCAAGTCTAACAACTGTGACTCTCTTTCATTCACTGACTTAAAAAGTTTCTCAGAGTGTTTAGCCTTAAAACAAATTTGACATTTTTCATTTCATTGGTGATTTGGTTAGGCAACAAATTTAGGTTTTGCATTCTCTTAATTGACCTCACATTCACATGTCCAAGTCAAGAGTGCCATATGTTTAAAGACTACATAATATATGCATAAGAAGTGTATGCATTTATTTCAACATCAAGTACAAACAAGCCCCCATTACAAATGTTGGCCCCGGGTCTTAGTTCTTATTTTGTGACGACTAAGCGTCAAAATTGGGGAATTTTGGAAAATAACAGCAAAAAAAAAAAAACATAAGTCACAGTTGGGAGTAAAAACAAATACACAAACAAATAAAAAATAAAAAAGTGAGAATGCAACGGCCGTGCATTTGAAAATGTCACGGCCATGACAACAGAGAGTCACGGGTATGAGAGCCAGAAGTCGCGGTCGTGCTTGTGCACAATCATGACCTTCCAACTAAAATTGCATTTGCATGATCGACGCACACCTACTTTTAATCTTCATAACTTTTAATCCCGAAGTCTAAAAGTTATAAACTTTATGTCGTTAGAAAGCTAACAAAAAGAGATACAACTTTTATTCAGACAATTTTATCTAATTCTACTTGAATCAATATAGTTTATTCATTGAAGATTCAGAATACAATTGCTTCCCCATTTTCTTTCCCTGCAATCTATATACACCTTACACAATATCAACAGAACTGAAACCAACAACATAAACCATACAGACAAAACTCCCATTAAACAATTTACTTAAAGAAAATCCATCCAAAAGCCATCACACAACTAACAATTTTATTCCCAACCACAATTGATACTTAACAGAGAAGAAATTTATGCATATATTCAAAAAAGAAACTCAACAATTCTTACTGTCATTTTTTGGATGAAATAGAGATTGCACATAATTTCAAATTAGATATCAGAAGCCACATCAGTAGCATAATACAAAAATACAATCATAAATGCTCGTGTTTGATATGCTTCTAAAGTAACTAACTTAGTTACAAAGGAAATAGAAATTCTTGGAGTCAGCCGAAGTTTGCAAGGTTCAGTGATCTGCTTTGTCTGTACCTGAAGAGTGGAAAATGATGGGGTAAGCTACTAAGCTTAGTGGCTAATACGTTTATAGCCAGTGGCTAATACGTTTATAGCCAGTGATAACGAGCCATACATATAGATATATATATTCATTTCATTTTAGTCTTAGTAGATTATATTATCCACAATTTCTTAATTCTTAGAATTCACATAGTCAAAAATATAGTATCACACAAATCAAATCATATGTTCATTTAATAAGCAAACCACAACACTCAATTATGCTCTATATTCAACAATTCAAGATGTAATGCACAAACATAATGGCTCAAGAGAATCTCATAAAACAGAATGGGGAAACCGAAGTTTATACCATAAACAGAATAAATCCATTTTTTCAAGCTCATGTGCCATAATAGGGTAACCAGAAGAAGACTTTAGGTCAACGTGCACGTGACGAACAGAATGGTATCTCTCTTACTGACACAAGAAAATTTTCAATGCTTACATATTTCATATCATATTCATATTTGCATGCTTCTTGAAGTTTCACTATTTTTCATCAATACAAAATGCAGTATCTTTCAAAGTAAAAATAATATCAAATTCACAGAACATTTTTCTCGCATTCACAGTGATTCAAGACAAGCAATTTAACATACGTACAAGGAAATATTTTAGCTTAACATCACAATAACTATAAACATACTACCCACCTATTTATTTGTAACTCCAAGATCAAGTTTGTCTTTCCTCTTGTTTTTGCCTTCGACTTTCTTGGTTCCCTTCAAACAAATATATTTTCATTCAAACATCATATATAAATAAAGCTTCCATAAAGCTCTATTATCCAAAAATGAGCTTAGACTTAATCTATTCTTAGTTTATCTAAGTTAGAAGAACTAAGATCTAGTTAAAAATTCATAAAAATCTAAGAAAAATAATCTCGGTTCTCTTCTTTCTCTCTTCATTTTTAGCACATAACCTATTTTCTCTACTTCCTTTTTCTATCAAAACAAGAAGAATAAATAAAGGTTACCTAAAAACTCAACTGAATATTCTTCTTCCTTCTTCTTTTCTTTCTATGCTTCAGTTTCTCCTTCTCTTCTTCTAGTTTCTTCTACGACTTTCTCTCTTTTTCTTTCTTACTATACACGACTCTCTTCTCTTCTTTTCTTATTAGTTTAAAACAAACTTTTGTCTTTCCAAGCTTACCCTTCCATATTTAATCTAATGCCTTCTAACCCCTTAACTTAATTCTAACTCTTCCTTTTAATCCATGCAACCACACGTAATTAATTATATACCTAATTAAACTCCAAAAATTGCTAATTCAAGAATTATAATTTATATTCATGCTTGTTAATTTAATAAAATAAATTCTAAGAAAAATTTGGGTTCCAATATTTCTCCCCCTTAAAGAATTTCATCCTCAAAATTCTTACTTGAGTCTACAAACAGGTGTGGATACTTCTCCTTTATAGCTTCCAAAGATTCCTATATTACTTCCTCTCTTATATGGTTCTTCTATAAAACTTTAACCAGCTTCATAGTCTTGTTTCTAAAGACCTTCTCAAGACCTTTTCCTTTGAATCTAAAATCTCCACTAGCTGTTCTTCATAAGTCAAATCCTCCTTTAAGTGAACCTTTGATGGTTGGACTATGTGTGATGGATCTGATCTATATCGCCTCAACATCGATACATGAAAACTATTGTGAATCCTAGATAATTCTGGTGGTAGGGCTAACTTATAGGCGAGAGGCCCAATCTTCTCAATAATCTCATAAGGGCCTATGTATCTTGGAGAGTTTACCCTTTTTACTAAATCTTAAGACTCCTTTCCATGGTGAGGGTCTAAGAAATACTTTGTCTCCAACTTCATACTCCATCTCCTTCCTATGTGCATCTGTATAGCTCTTTATCCAGTCTTAGGCTACCTTGAATCTCTATTTCACTAAATTAATCTTGTCAACTGTATCTTGTACCAACTCAGGTCCTATAAGTCTTCTTTCACCTTCCTTGTCCCAACAAATAGGAATTCTACACCTCCTATTATACAAAGCTTCATTAGGTGCCGTTTGAATTCCTGAGTGGTAGGAATTATTATAAGCAAACTCAATCAAAGGTACATGTTCATCCCATGAGCCTTTGAAGTACATAACACAAGCTCTTAACATTGCCTCCAATGTCCTTATTGTTCTCTCTGATTGGCCATCAGTCTGTGGATGGAAAGCTATGCTAAAATACAACTTGGTTCCTAAAGTCTCTTGCAAACTTTCCCAAAATCTAGAGGTGAATCTAGGATCTCTATCTAAGACTATAGAACTTGGAATTTCGTGAAGTCTGATTATTTCATCTATGTATTTCTTGGCCAAGGCATTCAAAGAATCTGTCTGTCTAATTGGCAAATAATCTATGTATTTCTTAGCCTATCAACAATCACCCATACTGCGTCATGCTTCCTGCTGGTCCTTGGTAATTCTATTAAGAAATCCATTGTAATCTTCTCCCACTTCCATTCAGGAATAAACAAGGGCTTAAGCTTACCAGCGGGTGCTTGATGTTCTGTTTTAACTTGTTGGCACACCAAGCATTTCCCAGTATACTCTACAACATCTTTCTTCATTCCTCTCTATCAGAAATGTTATTTTAAATCTCTATACATTCTTGCAATCCCATGATGCATTTCATATGGAGCATTGTGTGCCTCATCAAGAATTTCATCTTTCAACTCTTGCATATCCGGAACACATAATCTGTGCCTACCACTATCAATCCATCTCCTCTTATTCCTATTTCAGAGGGCTTACCATTTTTAATTTCTTCTCTGAGCTTGCTCAAGTACTCATCTTGTTCTTGCAATTCCTTAGTCTTCTCATTCAATACTAACCTTACTCTAAAATTAGCCAATATATTACCAAATTTGACTTGCCTTAAAATCACCTTAAGTTTGGCTAATTACTTCAACAAAGGAAGAAATATCGTCTTCACATGTGCCATAGTGGATTTCCTACTCAGTGCATCTGTTACTACATTAGCTTTCTCAGGTGGTAATCTATCATCAAGTCATAATCCTTTAATAATTCTAACCACCTTCTTTGCCTCAAATTTAACTCTTTTTGGCTCATGAAATATTTAAAACTCTTTTGGTCTGTAAATACCTTAGTGGTGACTCCATATAAATAATGTCTCTATATTTTTAATGCAAAGACTATAGCAGCCAATTCCAAGTCAAGCGTGGGATAATTCATCTCATAGGATTTTCATTTTCTGGAAGCATAGGCAATCACTTTATTTCCTTGTGTCAAAACACACTCCAATCCTTTCCTCAAGGCATCGCTATATACTGTATAACCATCACTATCAGAAGGCAAAGTCAAAATTGGTGCAGTTGTAAGCTTAATCTTCAATTCCTCAAAGCTCCTCTGACATTCTTCTGTCCATACAAACTTCTGACTCTTCCTTCTCAATTTGGTGAGTGGGCTGCTATTATGGAAAAGCCTTCTACAAATCGTCTGTAATAACTAGTTAATCCTAAGAAACTCCTCACTTCTGCTACATTCTTGGGTGCTTACCATTTAATGATAGCTTTTACTTTCCATGGATCCACATGTACTCCTTTTTTCAAAATTATATATCCAAGAAACACCACTTGTTTTAGCCAAAACTCACATTTACTAAGTTTGGCATACAACTCTTTCTCCCTCAATGTCTTCAAGGCAATTCTTAAATGTTCTTCATGCTCCTTATCGCTTTTGGAATAAACCAATATATCATCAATAAAGACTATGATAAATTTGTCTAGGAAAGACTTGAAGACTATTTATTAAGTCCGTGAAGGCTGTAAGGGTATTAGTTAATCCAAAGGGCATAACTAAAAACTCAAAATGCCCATATCGTGTTCTGAAAGCAGTCTTTGACACATCAGACTCTTTTATTCCCAATTCATGATAACCCGATCTCAAGTTTATCTTAGAGAAGACTTATGCTCTTTGTAGTTGATCAAACAAATTATCTATGCATGGGAGAGGATATTGATTCTTGATAATGAAATGATTGAGCTTCCTATAGTCCACACACATCCTCAAGGATCCATCTTTCTTTTTCACAAAAAGAACTGGAGCTCCCTAAGGTGAAGAGCTAGGCCTAATAAAACCTTTCTCTAATAGCTCTTTTAACTACTCTTTAAGCTCCTTCAATTATGCCGGAGCCATTCTATAAGGTGGAACAGATATTGGCGTCGTGCCTAGAAGAAGATCTATGCTGAACTCGATCTCTCTAACTGGTGGTAGTCCTGGTAATCCCTCTGGAAATACATCTAGAAATTCCCTAACTACATGAATATCTTATAATTTTCCTTCATTTACCTTCATGTCTACCACATATGCCAAGAATGCTTCATATCGTTTCCTCATCATCTTCTCTACTGTTAGAGCTAAAATAATTCTAGACGGGTTTGCTTTCTTGGTTCCCACAAACACCACCTTTTCACCTTTGTCCAACATAAAATCCACCATTTTCTGTTTGCAATTCAAATTGGCATTATATTTTTCTAAGGTGTCTATGCCCAAAATCACATCCAATCCCTTCATCTCCAATGGCATTAAATCCACCACTAATTTTACCTCACCAATACATATTTCACACTCTCAATAAACATGACTAATAATGACATACTGGCCAATTGGGGTACTAACCATCAAAGGACTATCTGATAAACTCAATTTTCTATCATGCAAAATCATACTTGACGAAATAAATGAGTGGGTAGACCTCGGATCAATCAAAACAAAAATGTCATCATGAAATAATTTAACCATACCAGTAACAACCTCTGGAGCTGCTTCTGTTTCCTCCCTAGTCATTGTGAATACTTTAGCTAGTGCTTATCCCCTCAGTATTCCTGGAGTATTTACTTTCTTAGCTGCACTAGAACTGTCCACTTCAGCTATAGACTCAACTCCTACAGTCTCAATCCTTCTTTCAGTTTGTGTCTGAGTTCCCTCTTGTCTTGTATACTGTGGACACTCCCTAACCATATGCCCTTTTTCTCCACACTTAAAACAAGCGACAGTCAGTTTATAGCACTCCCCTTTATGGAATTTTCCATAATTATCGCATTTGGGAAAAGATGGCTTTTCCCTGTCTCCTCTTCCCCTGTCTCTAACAGTCGAGGCTTGAAGAGAAGTAGTTCTCGTTGGTTTAGGCTTGCTTACACCATTGCTCCTAACATGAGACAGTGTGGGGAAGATCTTGGTACTCCTTTCTGGCATAGAAGCACTGCTACTACCCCCTCTTCTGAGTTGTTCTCTTCCTTTCCTCTTTTTGTTCATTGCGCTCTTTATGTTTTTTACATTTTACACCCTTAATGCAACTTCTACCAACTTTTGAAGGTCACAAAAATTTTGCGCCATAACTTTTTCTCTAATGGCCAAATGCAATCCCGCTTTAAACCTTCGGCACTTAGCAACCTCGCTCATCATCAGCTCAGCTGTATATCGAGACAACTTTGTAAATCTACACTTATATTCACTTACTGTCATCTCCCTCTGGGTGAGACTCAAACTCCCTTTGCTTCTGCTAGTTATACAACTCAGATAGATATTTCTTTTTGTAAGCCGCTAGGAAGTCCTTCCATGTCAACACTAGCGGTTTAGTCTAATTCCCTGGTACACCTTCCCACCAATGCAGGGCATCTCCCTATAGCAAGCTTGCAGCATACACCAATCTTTCATCATCCTCACAATCCATCTATTCCAGTATTCTTTCTGTCTTCCTCAACCAAGTCTCAGCTTCCTCTAGATCAGTTGCTCCATAGAAGTCCACTACACCATACTTTCTTAGCTTATCAAATTGTCTCCCTTTCTTAGCCAATGCTAGGGTAGAAGTTGATGGCATCTGGTGTAACATCCCGTTTCCAGAGAACGGGTCGGACCAGAGAAACGGGTCCTGATGTGGTAAATTACCACATCTCATGCT
>JAOQML010122978.1:0-19465 GCA_027568935.1 Erythroxylum urbanii
AATCAGATTCTGCCTAATTCTGGATCAAAAATCAATTCAAATCAATCTGTTCATTCACTCACTGGCCAGAATTTTGTCATGACTTCCAGACCTTGCAACTCACAACCCTGTGATCCAAAAATTCCATGCTTTACAGCATCAATTCATTACAACTTATCACTCTCCATTTAAACCTAAAATGGCAGCAATCCATAATTTCTTAGTAGAGACAAAGAGAGACAAATTACCGAGTTTTAAATGTTAAGTGATGTGACACGCCACCCTCGAGGGACACGGACTCGGGTATCACCATCGATATCGGGTTCGGGTCCAGCGGGAGTGGGGTGTTACAAACAGGCTGTTTTGCCCACCAAACACGTGTCAATAGACTGTTTTACCCACCAAACATTCGCCAAATGGTTATTTTTCCTACTGAACGTGTGGCCAACAGGCTGTTTTTCCCCCTGAAGAAGCTTAGCGACTACACCAATAGCCTATTTTACCTGCCGAAGGCGTTCCAACAGGCTGTTTTTCCCACAGAACGTGTTCCCAACAGGTTATTTTTCCCACTGAAGATGCTAGCGACTGTACCAACGGGCTGTTTTGCCCACCGAAGGTGTTCTAATAAGTTGTTTTTCCCACTAATCATGTGACCAACAAACTATTTTTCCCACCGAAGATGCCTAGCGATAATGCCAACGAGCTGTTTTGCCTATCAAAGGCCTTATAATAGCCTATTTTCCCACCAAAGGTGCCTAGTGACCATGGCAATAGACTGTTTTTCCCACTATAGGTTCCCAAAGGGTTGTTTTTCTCATCGAAGGTGCCTAGCGACCCTACAAACTGACTGTTTTGCCCACCAAAGGTGTACTAACGGGTTGTTTTTCCCATCCAAAGTGCCTAACAACTGTGCCAATGAGCTATTTTTCCCATTGAAGATGTGCCAATGGGTTATTTTTCCTACCAAAGGTGCCTGGCGATCTTATCAACGAGCTTCTTTTTGCCCCAAAGGTGCCCAACGGGCTGTTTTCCTTACCAAAGGTGCCCAACGACTATGCCAACTAGTGGTTTTACCCATTGAAGGTGCGCCAACTGGCTATTTTTCCCATCGAAGGTGTGCCAACGAGCTATTTTTCTAGCAGAAGTTGCCCAGCGTCCGTGCCTACGGGCTGTTTTTCCACCAAAGTTTTGCAAAAGGGATATTTTTCCCACCGAAGGTGCCCAACGACCATACAAATGGACAGTTTTTCCTACCGAAGGTGTGCCAACGGGTTATTTTTTCCACTGAAGGCGCCTAGGCTATTTTTCCCACAGAAGGTGCCAAGCATCCATGCCAACTGGCTGTCCTGCCCACCGATGGTGTGCCAACAGGTAGTTTTTCCCACTGAAGGTGCCTAGCAACCGTGCCAACGGGCTGTTTATCCCACTAAAGAGGCTTATACTGTTTTTCTCACCGAAGGTGCCTAGCGTCCTTGTCAGTTGGCTATTTTGACGATCAAAAGTGTGCCAATGGATCGTTTTTTCCCCCGAAGGTGCCTAGCAACTGTGCCAACTGGCTGTTTAGCCCTCTAAAAGTGTGTCGACGGGCTGTTTTTGCACCGAAGGTGCTTAGTGACTATATAAACGGGCTATTTTGCCCAATGAAAGGATGCCAACGGGCTATTTTTTTGACCAAAGGTGCCTAGCGTCGGTGCCAACTAGCTGTTTTGCCCACTAAAGGTGTGCCAAAGGGCTGTTTTTCTCATTGAAGGTGCCTAGCAATCCTACCAACGAGTTATTTTTCCTAACCAAGGTGCCTAGCTTCTGTGGCAACGGGCTGTTTTCCCTACTGAAGTTGTCCAATCGGCTGTTCCATCTTGAAAGTGCCTAGCGATCATGCTAATGGGCTGTTTAGCCCGCCATACGTGTGCTGACGGGCTGTTTTTCCCACTGATGGTGCCTACTGACCGTGTAGACGGGTTGTTTTGCCCATTGAAGATATGCCAATGGGCTATTTTTCTCACCAAAGGTGCCTAGCGTCTGTGCCAACAAGCCGTTTAGCCACCAAAGGTATGCCAACTGACTATTTTTCCCACTGAAGGTGCCTAGCGACCATGCGAACGGGTTATTTTTTCCACCCAAGGTGCCTAGCGTCCTTGCCAAATGGTTGTCTTGCCCACCGAAGATGTGCCAACGGGTTCTTTTTCCCACCAAAGGTGCCTAGCGACAGTGTCAACGTGCTATTTTTCCCAGCCAAGGTGCCTAGCTCCTGCTCCAACTGGCTGTTTTGCCCATCAAAGGTGTGTCAACGGGCTATTTTTCCTACTGAAGTTGTCCCAATGGGCTATTTTTCCCACCGAAGGTGCCTAGCGTCTGTGCCAAATGGCTGTCTTGCCTACCAAAGATGTGCCAACGGGTTCTTTTTCCCACAAAAGGTGCCTAGCGACAGTGCGAACGGGCTATTTTTCCCACCCAAGGTGCCTAGCACCTGCTCCAATTGGCTATTTTTCCCACCGAAGGTGTGTCAACGGGCTGTTTTTCCCATCGAAGGTGCCTAGTAACCATAAGAAACGAATTTTTTTCCCATTAAAGGTGTGCCAACAGGATGTTTTCCCCATTAAAGGGGCCTATGCTGTTTCCCCCACCGAAGGTGCCTTGTGACCTTGTCAATTGACTGTTTTACCGACCGAACGTATGCCAACAGATTGTTTTTCCCACCGAAGTGCCTAGCCACCATGCCAACAGGTTGCTTAGCCCACCAAACATATGGTGACGGTTTATTTTTCCCACCAAAAATACGTAATGATCATGTGAACGACCTGTTTTGCTCATTGAAGGTATGCCAATGGGCTGTTTTTCCCACCAAAGATGCCTAGCGTCAGTGCCAACTGGCTGTTTTTTCCACTGAACGTGTGCCAATAGGTTGTTTTTCTACTGAAGATGCCTAAAGATCATGCCAACGGGTTGTTTTACCCACCCAAGTTGCCTAGCGTCCATGCCAACATGCTGTTTTACTAATTTAAGGTGTGCCAATGAGTTGTTTTTCCCACCGAAGATGCCTAGCATCTGTGCCAACTGGCTATTTTGCCCAATGAAGGTGCCTAGCGACCATGCCAACGGGCTATTTTTCCCAACGAAGGTGCCTAATGTCTGCACCAATTGGTTGTTTTACCTATCAAAGTTGTGTCAACGGGCTATTCTTCCCATCGAAGATGCCTAGCAACCATGCGAAGGGATTGTTTTTCCCACCAAAGGTGTGCCAACGGGTTGTTTTTCCCACTGAAGGGGCCTATGCTGTTTCTCCCACCAAAGGTGCCTTGCGTCCTTGCCAATTGACTATTTTGCCGACTGAAGGTATCCCAACGAACTATTTTTCTCACTTAAGGTGCCTAGTGACCATGCTAACAGGCTGTTTAGCCTACCAAACGTGTGGCAATGGGCTCTTTTTCCGACCAAAAATGCCCAGTGACTGTGTAAACAGGCTATTTTTCCTATTGAAGGTATGCCAATGGGTTGTTTTTCCCACTAAAGGTGCCTAGCGTCTATGCTAACTAGCTATTTTACCCACTTAAGGTGTGCCAATCGGCTATTTTTCCCACTGAAGGTGCCTAGTGATCATGTCAACGGGTTGTTTTTCCCAACCAAGTTGCCTAGCGTCCATACCAACGGGCTGTTTTACCCACTGAAGGTGTGCGAACGGGCTATTTTTCCTACCAAAGGTGCCTACCATCTGTGCCAACTGGCTGTTTTGCCCACCGAAGGTGCCTAACGACTACGCCAATGGGCTATTTTCCTAACTAAGATGCCCAACGTCTATGCCAACTGCCTGTTTTGCCCGCTGAACGGGTGCCAACGTGTTGGTTCTCCCATCCAAGGTGCCCAGCGACCGTGGCAATGGGTTCTTTTTCCCACCAAAGTTATGCCCAACAGGTTGTTTTTCTAATCAATATGCCTAGCTATCATTCCAACGGGCTATTTTTCCCTCCGAACATGTGCCTAACGAACTATTTTGCCTACCGAACATGTGTCAATGGACTGTTTCTCCTCCTGAATGTGTGTCAACTGGCTGTTTCTCCTCCTGAACGTGCGCCAACATGCTACTTTTCCCACCAAAGGTGCCGAACAGGCTATTTTTCCCACCTAAGGTGCCTAACCACTGTACCAACATACTGTTTTTGCCACTGAAGATGCACGAAGGGCTGTTTTCCTCACCGAAGGTGCCTAACGACCTTGCCAACTGGCTGTTTGGCCCACCAAAGGTGCCACAATAGGTTGTTTTTCCCACCAAAGTTGCCAAGCAACTGTGCGAATGGAATGTTTTTCCCACTAAAGGTGTGCTAGTAGGCTGTTTTTTCCATTGAAGGGACCTAGGCTATTTTTCCCACCGAAGGCGTCTAGTGTCCGTGACAACTGGCTGTCTTGCACACCAAAGGTTTGCCAATGGGCAGTTTTTCCTACAGAAGGTGCCTAGCGACCTTACCAACGGGCTATTTTTCTCACCCAAGGTGCCTAGCATCCGTGTCAACTGGCTTTTTTGCCCACCGAAGGTGTGGCAATGGGCTATTTTTCCTACTGATGGTGCCTAGTGACCATTCGAACGGATTGTTTTTCCCATCGAAGGTATGCCAATGGGCTGTTTTTTCCATTGAAGGGGCCTAAGCTATTTTTCCCACCGAAGGTGCCCAACATCCTTGCCAATTGGCTGTTTTGTCAACCGAAGGTACGTCAAGGGACTGTTTCTCCCACCGAAGGTGCTTAGCATCTGTTCCAACTGGCTATTTTGCCTACCGACGGATTGCCAACAGGTTGATTTTCCCATCGAAGGTGCCTAGTGACCGTTCCAACAAGCTATTTTTCCTACCGAGAGTTTGCCAACGAACTATTTTGCCCACTTAATGTATGTCAACGGGCTGTTTCTCCTCCTAAACGTGCGCCAACAGCCTGCTTTTCCCACTGATGGTGCCCAACAGGCTATTTTTCCCACCGAAGGTGCCTAGCGATCGTGCCAATAGACTGTCTTTCCCACTGAAGGTGCCCAAAGGCCTGTTTTCCTCACCGAAGGTGCCTAACGACCCTGCCAATTGGCTGTTTGGCCCACCAAAGGTATGACAACGGGTTGTTTTTCCCACCAAAGATGTGCCAATGGGCTATTTTTCCCACAGAAGGTGCCTAACGATCGTGTCAACGGGCTGCTTTTCCCACCAAAGTTGCCCAACGGGATGTCTTTCCCACCGAAGGTGCCTAGCAACCATGACAATTGCCTGTTTAGCCTACTGTAGGCCTACCAATAGGCTATTTTCCTTACCGAAGACATGCCAACGAGTTGTTTTCCCACTGAAGGTGTGCGAATGGGCTATTTTTCCCACCAAAAGTGCCTTAGCTAAGATGCCCAACGACTGTGCCAATAGGCTATTTTGCCCACTAAAGGTGTGCCATTGGGCTATTTTTCCCACCTAAGGTGTCGAGCGACCGTGCAAACGAACTGTTTTCCCATCAAAGGTGTGCCAACAGGAAGTTTTTCCCACTAAAGGGGCCTAGGCTTTTTTCCCACCAAAGGTACCTAGAGTACTTCTCAACTTGTTGTCTTGCCCACCGAAGGAGTGCCAACGGGCTATTTTTCCCACCCAAGCATTTGTGCCAACTGGCTGTTTTGCCCAATGAAGGTGTGTCAATAGGCTTTTTTTCCCACCAAAGGTGCAACTATGCGAGCGGATTCTTTTTCCCATCTAAGGTGTGCCAACGAGCTTTTCTTCCCACTGAAGGGGCCTATGCTGTTTTTCCCACCAAAGGTGCCTAGCGTCCTTGTCAATTGGTTGTTTTATCGACCGAAGGTGTGCCAATGAGTTATTTTTCCAGTCGAAGGTGCCTAACGACTGTGCCAAAGGGCTATTTTTTCCACCGAAGATGCCTAGCGTCTATACGAATAGGTTGTTTTTCCTATCGAAGGTGCCTACTGACTGTGCCAACGAACTATTTTGCCTACTGAAGGTGTGCCAACGGGTTATTTTACCCACCCAAGGTGCCCAACGACTGCACCAATAGGATGTTTTGCCCACCGAAGTTGTCCAACGGGCTATTTTCCCCCCCAAAAGTTCCTAAGGACCGTGCCAACGTGCTGTTTAGCCCACCAAACATATGTCGATGGGCTATTTTTCTCACCTATGGTGCCTAGAGACTATGCTTTGCCCATTGAAGGTATACCACCGAGTTGTTTTTCCCACCAAGGGTGCCTAACGGTTGTGCCAACGAGCTATTTTTCCAACTAAAGATGTGCCAATGGGCTATTTTTCCCACCAAAGGTGCCAAGCGACCGTGCGAACGAACTATTTTTCCTACTGAAGGTGTGGCAATGAGCTATTTTTACCACCAAAGTGCCTAGCGATTGTACCAATGGCCTATTTTTCTCACCGAAGGTGCCTAGCATCCATGTCAACGGGCTATTTTGCCCATTGAAGCTATGCCCAACGGGTTGTTTTTCCCACCAATGTGCCTAGTGACGGTTCCAACAAGCTATTTTGCCCACTGAACGTGTGCTAACGGACTATTTTGCCCACCAAATATGTGTCAACGGGCTATTTTCCTACCGAACATCTGCCAACGAGGTGCTTTTTCCCACCAAAGGTGCCCAATGGGCTATTTTTCCTACTGAAGGTGCCTAGCAATTGTGCCAACAAGCTTTTTTTCCCACTGAAGGTGCTCAAAGGGTTGTTTTCCTCACCAAAGGTGCCTAGCGACCCTACAAACTAGCTATTTTGCACACCGAAGGTGTGCGATGGGTTGTTTTTCCCATCGAAGGTGACTAGTGACCGTGCCAACGGGCTGTTTTGCCCACCAAAGGTATGCCAAACGGGCTATTTTTCCCACTAATGTGCTTAGCGACCATTCCAACGGGCTATTTTGCCCCACCAAACGTGTGCCAACAGACTGTTTTACCCACCGAATGTGCAGCAAATGGCTATTTTTCCTACTAAACGTGTGCCCAATAGGCTATTTTTCCCCTGATGAAGCTTAGTGACCCAGCCAACAGGCTATTTTGCCCACTAAAGGCGTTCCACCGGGCTATTTTTCCCACCGAATGTGTGCCCAATAGGCTATTTTCCCACCGATGATGCCTAGCACCAGTGCCAATGGGCTGTTTTGCCCACCGAAGGCATTCCAATAAGCTGTTTTTCCCATCGAACATGTGCCCAATATGCTGTTTTTCCCATCGAACATGTGCCCATCGAACGGGTTGTTTTGCCTGCCAAAGGCCTTCCAATGGGCTTTTTCCTCACCAAAGGTGCCTAGCGACAATGCCAACAGGCTGTTTTACCCATTACAGGTGCCCAAAGGGTTGTTTTCCTCACCAAAGGTGGCTAGCGACCCTACAAATTGGCTATTTTACCCCCCAAAGGTGTGCCAACGGGTTGTTTTTCCCACCGAAAGTGCCTAACAACTGTGCCAATGAGCTATCTTTTCCACCAAAAATGTGCCAATGGGCTATTTTTTCCACTGACGGCACCTAACGACTGTGCCAATGGGCTGTATTTCTTGCCAAAGGTGTTCCCAGGCTATTTTTTCAACCAAAGGTGTGCCAACAGGCTATTTTTCCCACCAAAGGTGCCCAACAGGCTCTTTTCTTACCGAAGGTGCCAAACAACCTTGCCAATTGGTTGTTTTGCCCACTGAAGGTGTGCTAACGGGTTGTTTTTCAACCGAAGGTGTCTAGCGATCTTGTCAACGGGCTATTTTTACCATCGAAGGTGCCAAGGGATTAGGTCAACTGGCTATTTTTCTAACCAACGGTGCCTAGCAACCATGCAACTGGTCTGTTTTCCCCATCGAAGGTGTCTAATGGGCTATTTTCCTTACCGAAGGTGCCCAATGGCTATGCCAACTGGCTGTTTTGCCCACTGAAGGTGTGCCAACGGGCTGTTTTCCCACCGAAGGTGTTCTAAAGGGTTTTTTTCCCACTGAAGGTGCTTAGCGTCCGTGCCAACGAGTTGTTTTTCCCACTGAATGGACTATTTTCTCCATCGAAGCTGTGCTAACGGGTTGTTTTCCCATTGAAGGGGCCTAGGCTATTTTTCCCACCGAAGGTGTCTAGCGTCTGTTCCAACTGGCTGTCTTGCCCACCAAAGGTGTGCCAACGGGTAGTTTTACCCACCGAAGATGCCTAGCGACCATGCCAATGGGCTATTTCTCCCACCCAAGGTTTATAGCGTCTGTCCCAACCAGCTGTTTTGCCCACCGAAGGTTTGCCAATGAACTGTTTTTCTCACCTAAGGTGCCTAGCGACCATGTGAACGGATTGTTTTTCCCATAGAAGGTGTGCCAACGGGCTATTTTTTCCACTCAATGGGGCCTATACTGGTTTTCCACCGAAGGTGCCTAGCGTCCGTGCTAACTGGCTGTCTTGCCCACTAAAGGTGTGCCAACGGGCAGTTTTTCCTGTAGAAGGTGCCTAGTGACCATGCCAATGGGCTATTTTTCCCACCTCAGGTGCCTAGCGGTTATGCCAACTGGCTATTTTGTCCACCGAAGGTGTGCCAACGGGCTGTTTTTCTCACCGAAGGTGCCTGGCGACCATGTGCACGGATTGTTTGTCCCACCAAAGGTACACCAACGGGCTGTTTTTGCTACCAAATATGCCTACCGTCCTTGCCAATTGACTGTTTTGCCCACAAAACTTGCATTGATGGGTTGTTTTTCCCATTAGAGGTGCCTAACAACTATGCCAATGAGCTATTTTTCCCACCCAAGGTGCCTATCGTCCATGCCAACTAGCTATCTTACATACCGAAGGTGTGCCAACGGGCAATTTTTCCCACCGAAGGTGCCTAGCGACCATGCCAACGGGCTATTTTTCCCACCCAAGATGCCTAGCGTCTGTGCCAACTGGTTATTTTTCCACCGAAGGTGTGCCAATGGCCTATTTTTCCCACCGAAGGTGCCTAGCGACCATGTAAAAGTATTGTTTTTCCAACTGAAGGTGTGCCAACAGTCTATTTTTTCCACTGAAGGGGCATATGTTGTTTTTTCCACCGAAGGAGCCTAGTGTCATTGCCAATTGGCCTAGCGTCCATGCCAACGGCCTATTTTGCCCACCTTATGCGTGTCAATGGGCTGTTTGCCTTCTGAAGGTGTCTATAGATCATGCCAACGGACTATTTTACCTATGAAAGGTGTGCCAACAGGTTATTTTTCCCACCCAAGGCACCCAACGACTGCACCGATGAGTTGTTTTGCCTTTTTAAGTTGCCCAACGAGTTGTTTTCCCTGCCAAAAGTGCCTAGCGATCATGCCAACGGGCTGTTGAGCCCACCAAACTGGATCCGATGGGATGTTTTTCCCACTATTGGTGCCTACTGACTGTGTAAACGTGCTTTTTTGCCTATTGAATGTATACCAATGAGCTATTTTTGCCTCCAAAGGTGCCTAGTGTCTGTGCCAACTGAGTCTTTTGCCCATCCAACGTGTGCCAATGGGTTGTTTTTCCCACTGAAGGTGCCTAGCGACCTTGCCAATGGGTTGTTTTTCCCACTAAAGGTGCCTAGCGACCTTGCCAATGGGTTGCTTTGCCCACCAAAGGTGTGCCAAAGGGCTATTTTTCCTACCAAAGGTTCCTAGCTACCATGCAAGTTGACTATTTTTCCCATCGAAGGTGTGCCAACAGGCTGTTCTTCCCACTGAAGGGGCCTACGCTGTTTTTCCCACCGAAGATATGCCAATAGGTTGTTTTTCTAGCTGAAGGGGCCTAGGATTGCGAAGGTGCCTAGCATCTGTGCCAATTGGCTTTCTTGCCCACCGAAGGTGTGCCAGTAGGTTCTTTTTTTAGCAGAAGGTGCCTACCGACCGTGCCTAGCGTCTGCGCCAACTGGCTATTTTACCCACCGAAGGTGTGTCAACGAGCTATTTTTCCCATCGTAGGTGCCTAGCGACCATGCGAACAAATTGTTTTTCCCTCTAAAGTTGTGCCAACGGGCTATTTTTCCCACTGAAAGGGCCTATGCTGTTTTTCCCACCGAAAGGTGCCTAGAGTCCTTGTCAATTGGCTATTTTGACGATCGAAAGTGTGCCAACAGACTATTTTTCCCGCCGAAGGTGCCTAGCGACATTATGAACTGGCTGTTTAGCCCCCTAAATGTGTGTCGACGGGTTGTTTTTTCCACCAAAGGTGCCTAGTGACCTTGTAAACGGGCTGTTTTGCCCAATAAAGGGATGCCAACGGGCTATTTTTCCTACCAAAGGTGCCTAGCGTCTGTGCCAACTAGCTATTTTGCCCACTGAAGGTATGCCAGAGGGTTGTTTTTCCCACTAAAGGGGCCTAGCGATCGTGCCAACGAGTTGTTTTTCTCATCCAAGGTGCCTAGCGTCTGTGTCAACGGGTTGTTTTACCTGCTGAAGTTGCCCAACTGACTGTTTTACCCCCTAAAAGTGCCCAGTGATCAAGCCAACGGGATATTTAGCCCTCCAAACGTGTACTGACGGGCTGATTATCCCACTGATGTTGCCTAGTGACCATGTAAATGGGGTTGTTTTGCTTATTAAAGGTATGCTAATGGGTTGTTTGTTTGACCAAAGGTGCATAGCGTCTGTGCCAACTGGCCGTTTTGCCCACCGAAGGTGTGCCAACTGGCTGTTTTTCCTATTGAATGTGTCTAGTGATCATGCCAACAGGTTATTTTTCCAGCCCAAGGTGCCAACCGTCTGTGCCAACGGGTGGTTTTTCTAACCAAAGGAGTGCCAACGGGTTTTTTTTCCTACTGAAGGTGCCTAGCGACCATGCCAATGGGTTGTTTTTACCACTGAAGGTGCCTAGCGTCCGTGCCAATGGGTTGCTTTGCCCATCGAAGGTGTGCCAAAGGGCTATTTTTCCAATCGAAGGTGCCTAGTGACCATGCAAGCTGACTATTTTTCCCATCGAAGGTATGCCAACCGGCTGTTCTTCCCACTAAAGGGGCCTAGGCTGTTTTTCCTACCGAAAATATGCCAATGGGTTGTTTTTCCCACTGAAGGGGCCTAGGCTGTTGCGAAGGTGCCTAGCGTCTGTGCCAACTAGCTTTCTTGCCCACCGAAGGTGTGCCAGTAGGTTCTTTTTCGAACAGAAGGTGCCTACTGATAGTGCCTAGCGTCTGCGCCAACTGGCTGTTTTGCCTATCCAAAGTGCCTAGCATCTGTGCCAACTGGCTATTTTGCCCACCGAAGGTGTGTCAACGGGCTATTTTTCCCATCGAAGGTGCCTAGCGACCATGTGAACAGATTGTTTTTCCCTCTAAAGGTATGCCAACGAGCTGTTTTTCCCACTGAAGGGGCCTATGTTGTGTTTCCTACCGAAGGTGCCTAGCGTCCTTGTCAATTGGCTATTTTGATGACAGAAAGTGTGCCAATAGACAGTTTTTCCTACCAAAGGTGCCTAGCGACAATGTTAACTGGCCATTTAGCCCCCCAAATGTGTGTCGACGGGTTGTTTTTCCTACCGAAGGTGCCTAGTGACAGTGTAAACGGACTGTTTTGCCCAATGAAGGGATGCCAACAGGTTGTTTTTCCTACCAAAGGTGCCTAGCGTTTGTGCCAACTAGCTGTTTTGCCCACTGAAGGTGTGCCAGAGGGCTGTTTCTCCCACTGAAGGTGCCTAGCGATCATGCCAACGAGTTGTTTTTCTTACCCAAGGTGCCTAGCGTCAGATGCCAACGTGTTATTTTGCCTATTGAAGTTACCCAACCGGCTGTTTTGCCCCTTGAAAGTGCCTAGCGATCAAGCCAACGGGATGTTTTTCCCAATGATGTTGCCTAGTGACCGTGTAAATGGGCTATTTTTCCCATTAAAGGTATGCCAATGGGTTGTTTTTTGACCAAAGGTGCCTAGTGTCTGTGCCAACTGGCTGTTTTACCCACCGAAGGTGTGCCAACTGGCTATTTTTCCCACTAAATATGCCTGGCGACCGTGCTAACGAGTTATTTTTCCCGCCCAAGGTGCCAACCGTTTGTGCCAACGGGCGGTTTGCGAAGGAGTGCCAACAGGTTGTTTTTCCTACTAAAGAGGCCTAGGCTATTTTTCCCATCGAATATGCCTACCGTCAGTCCTAACTAGTTGTCTTGCCCATCGAAGGTGTGCCAATGGGTTTTTTTCCTATTGAAGGTGCCTAGCGACTGTGCCAATAGGCTATTTTTCCCATCTAAGGTGCCTAACATCTGTGCCAACTGGCTGTTTTTCCCACCAATGGTGTGTCAACGGGCTATTTTCACATCAAAGGTGCCTAGCAACCATGCGAACGGGTTGTTTTTCCCACCAAACGTGTGCCAACGGGCTATTTTTGCTACTGAATGGGCCTATGCTATTTCTCCCACCAAAGGTGCCTTGCGTCCTTGCCAATTGACTTTTTTACCGACCGAAGGTATGCCAATGGACTGTTTTTCTCACTTAAGGTGCCTAGAGACCATGCAAACTGGCTGTGTAGCCCATCAAACGTGTGGCGATGGGCTATTTTCCCACCAAAAATACCTAGTGACTGTGTAAATGGGCTGTTTTGCCTATTGAAGATATGCCAACGGGCTGTTATTCCCACCAAAGGTGCCTAGCGTTTGTGCTAACTGGCTATTTTGACCACTTAAGGTGTGCCAATGGGTTGTTTTTTCCACTGAAGGTGCCTAATGATCATGCCAACAGGTTGGTTTTCCCAAACAAGGTTCCTAGCATCCATGCCAACGGGCTGTTTTACCTACTGAAGGTGTGCCAACAGGCTGTTTTCCCCACCGAAGGTGCCTACCATCTGTGCTAACTGGCTGTTTTGCCAACTGAAGGTGCCTAACGACCATGCCAACAGGCTATTTTCCCAACTAAGATGCCTAACGTCCATGCCAATGGTCTATTTTTCCCACTGAATGGGCACTAATGAGTTGTTTTACCCACCAAAGGTGTGCCCAACGGGCTATTTTCCAATTAATGTGCCTAGCGATCGTTCCAGCGGGTTATTTAAATGTTTGCGCAACGAATTGTTTTGCTTGCTGAATGATTGTCAAGGGGTTGTTTCTCCTCCCGGACATGTGTCAACAGGTTGTTTCTCCTCCTGAGTGTGTACCAACGGGCCGCTTTTCCCGTTGAAGGTGCCCAACAGGTCATTTTTCCCATCGAAGGTGCCTAGCGACTATGCCAACAGACTGTTTTTCCCTCTGAAGGTGCTTAAAGGGTTGTTTTCCTCACCGAAGGTGCCTAACGACCCTACCAACTAGCTGTTTGGCCCGCCAAAGGTGTGATAATGGGTTTATTTTCCCACCGAAGATGTTCCAATGGGCTATTTTTCCCATCGAAGGTTCCCAACATAATGTTTTTTTCCACCGAAGGCACCTAATGACCGTTCCAACAGCCTATTTTGCCTATCATAGGTGTGCCAACAGGTAGTTTTCCCTACCAAAGGTGCCTAGTAACTATGCCAACAGGCTATTTTATTAACCGAAGATGCCCAATGCGAACGAGTTGTTTTTCCCACCAAAGGTGTGCCAACAGGTTATTTTCTCACCGAATGTGCCAAACGGCAATTTCCCTTATAAAAGGTGCCCAACGACTGTGCCAACGGGCTATTTTGCCCACTGAAGGAGTGCCAACGGGCTATTTTTTCCCACCGAAGGTGCCAAGCGACCTTGAAAACGGACTGTTTTTCCCATCGAAGGTGTGACGACAGGCTGTTTTTCCCACTAAAGGGGCCTAGGCTATTTTTCCCACTGAAGGAGTCTAGCGTCCGTGCCAACTGGTTGTCTTGCCCACCGAAGATCTACCAACAGGCAATTTTTACCATCGAAGGTGCCTAGCGATCGTGTCAATAGGCTATTTTTCCTACCCAAGATGCCTAGCGTCTGTGCCAACTGCCTATTTTACCGACTGAAGGTGTGCCAACGGGCTATTTTTGCTTCGAAAGTGCCTAGCGACCTTTCGAATGGATTGTTTTTCCTAATGAAGGTGTGCCAACGGGTTGTTTTTCCACTGAAGGGGCCTATGCTATTTTTTCCACCAAAGGTGCCTAGCCTCCTTGCCAAATGGTTGTTTTACCAACCGAAGGTGCACGAATGGACTATTTTTCCAATCGAAGGTTCCTAGTGACCATGCCAACAAGCTGTTTTTCCTACCCAAAGTGCCTAACGTCCATGCCAACGGGCTATTTTGACCAACGTATGTGTACCAACAGGCTATTTCTCCCACTAAAGGTGCCTACCGATCATGCCAACGAACTATTTTACCTACCGAGGGTGTGCCAACAGGTTATTTTTCCCACCCAAGGTGCCTAACGACCATACCAACGACCTGTTTTGCATACTGAAGTTGCTCAATGCCCCCCCGAAAGTGCCTAGCGATCATGCCAACGGGCTGTTTAGTGCACCAAACGTGTGCCGACGAGCTATTTTTCCCACTGATGGTGCCTAGCGACCGCGTAAATGCGCTATTTTGCCCATTAAAGTTATGCCAATGGGTTGTTTTCCCACCAAAGGTGCCTAGTGTCTGTGCCAACGGGACGTTTTGCCCACCAAAGTTGTGCCAACGGGCTATTTTTCCCACTGAAGGTGCTTAGCGATCGTGACCATGGGCTATTTTTCCCACCGAAGGTGCCTGGCGATCTTGTCAACGAGTTGCTTTTCAAACCGAAGGTGCCCAATAGGATTTTTTCCACTGAAGGCACTAAGCAACAGTGCCAACGGGCTGTTTTTCTTGCAAAGATGTTCCAACGGGTTGTTGTGTCCACCGATGGTGTGCGAACAAGCTGTTTTTCCCACCAAAGGTGCCCAAAGGGCTATTTTCCTTACTGAAGGTGCCCAACGACCATGTCAATTAGTTGTTTTACACATTGAAGGTATTTTCCCATTGAACATGCCTAGCGACCGTGTCAACGTATTATTTTTACTATCGAAGATGCTTAGGGATCATACAACCGGACTATTTTTCACACCAAAGGTGCCTAACAGGCTATTTTCCTTACCGAAGTTGCCCAACGACTCCAACTGGTGCTTTCACCCACTGAAGGCGTACCAACTGACTATTTTTCCCACCAAAGATGTGTGAACGAGCTATTTTTCTAACCGAAGGTGCCTAACGTCTGTGCCAACGGACTGTTTTGCCTACCGAAGAGGTACGAAAGGGCTATTTTTCCTACTGAAGGTGGCCAACGACCATGCAAATAGATTGTTTTTCCTACCGAAGGGGTGCCAACGGGTTGTTCTTCCTATTGAAGATGCCTAGAGACCATGCGAATGGACTGTTTTCCCACCGAATGTGTGCCAATGGGTTGTTTTTCCCACTAAAGGGGTGTAGGTTGTTTTTCCCACTGAAGGTGCCAAGCGTCCGTGCCAACTGGTTGCCTTGCCCATCGAAGGTATGCCACCGGGCAGTTTTCCCACCGAAGGTGCCTAGCGATCGTGCCAACGAGCTATTTTTCCCACCCAAGCTGCCTATCGAAGGTGTGCCAAAAGGCTATTTTTCCCACTGAAGGTGCCTAATGATCATGTGAATGGACTATTTTCCCATCGAATGTGTGCCAACGGGTTGTTTTTCCCACTGAAGGGGCGTAGGTTGTCTTTCCCACCGAAGGTGCCAAGCGTCCGTGCCAACTGGTTGTCTTGCCCATTGAAGGTGCCTAGCGATCATGCCAACGAGCTATTTTTCCCACCTTAGGTGCCTAACATCTGTGCCAACTGGCTGTTTTGCCTACTGAAGGTGTGCCAATGGGCTATTTTTCCCACCAAAGGTGCCTAGTGACCATGCAAAAGGATTGTTTTTCCATCGAAGGTGTGCCAACGGGTTGTTTTTTCCTCTGAATGGGCATATGCTATGTTTTCCACCGAAGGAGCCTAGCGTCCTTGGCAATTGGCTATTTTTGTCGACAAAAGGTGTGCCAAAGGGCTATTTTTCCCACCGAAGGTGCCTCGCGACCATGCGAGTAGACTATTTTTCCCACCGAACGTGTGCCAACGGACTATTTTTCCTATTGAAGGGGCCTAGGCTATTTTTCCTGCCGAAGGTGTGCCAACGGGCTTTTTTTCCCACTGAAGGGGCCTAGGCTATTTTTCCACTAAAGGTGCCTAGTGTCCATGCCAACTGGCTGTCTTGCCTGCCGAAGGTGTGCCAACGGGTTCTTTTTCCCACCGAAGGTACCTAGCGACCATGCCAACAGGCTCTTTTTCCCACCCAAGGTGCCTAGCGTCTGCGCCAACTGGCTGTTTTGCCCACCTATGGTGTGTCAATGAGCTGTTTTTCCCAATGAAGGTGCCTATCAACCATGCGAACGGATTGTTTTCCCCACGGAAGGTGTGCCAACGGATTGTTTTTTTGACTAAAGGGGATTATGCTGTTTTTCCCACCGATGCTGTTTTGTCGACCGAAGGTGTGCCAACGGACTATTTTTCCCACCAAAACTGCCTATCATCTGTTCCAACGGGCTATTTTGCCCACGGAAGTTGTGCCTAACGGGATGTTTTTCCAAGCAATGTGCCTAGCCATCTTTCCAACAGGCTATTTTTCCCACTGAACGTGTGCCAAAGGGCTGTTTCTCCTCCTTAACGTGTGCCAACGACCTCCTTTTCGCACCGACGATGCCTAATAGACTATTTTTCCCACCGAAGGTACCTAGCGATTGTTCCAACAGACTGTCTTTCCCATTGAAGGTGCCTAAAGACCTGTTTTCCAGACCGAAGGTGCCTGACGACCCTACGAATTGGTTGTTTGGCCCATCGAAGGTGTGACAACGGGTTATTTTTCCCACCAAAGGTGTGCCAATGTGCTATTTTTCCCACAGAAGGTGCCTGGCGATGATGTCAACGGGCTGCTTTTCCCAACAAAGGTGCCCAATAGGATGTTTTTCCCACCGAAGGCGTCTAGAGACTGTGTCAACTGCCTATTTTGCCTACTATAGGTGAGCCAACGGGCTGTTTTTCTCACCGAAGGTGCCTAACGACCATGCCTACGGGCTATTTCGCCAACCGAAGGTGCCCAACAGGCTATTTTCCTGGCCAAATGCATGCCAACGAGTTATTTTCCCACAAAAGGTGTGCCAACGGGCTACTTTTCCCACCCAAGGTGCCTAGCATTTATGCCAATCGGTTGTTTTGCCCTTTGAAGGTGTGCCAACTGGCTGTTTTCCCCATCGAAGATACATAGCGACCGTGCCAAAGGGCTGTTTTTCCCACCGAAGGTGCTTACTGACTATGCCAACGAACTATTTTGTCTACTGAAGGTGTGCCAATGGGTTATTTTCCCCAACCAAAGTGCCCAACGACCGTACCAATGGGATGTTTTGCCCACCGAAGTTACCCAACAAGCTATTTTCCCCTCCAAAAGTGCCTAACGACTGTGCCAGTGGGCTGTTTAGCCTACCAAACATATGCCAACAGGCTGTTTTTCCTGCCTAAGGTGTCTAGTGACCACATAAACGATTTGTTTTCCCATTGTAGGTATTCCAACGAGTTGTTTTTCCCACCAAAGGCGCCTAGTGTTTATGCCAACTGGCTATTTTGCCCACCAAAGGTCTGCCAACAAGCTGTTTTTCCCAGTGAACGTGCCTCGCGAAAGTGCCAACTGGCTGCATTTCCCTCCCAAGGTGCTTAGCTTCTGCATTAATGGCTTGTTTTGCCCACTGAAGGTGTGCCAACGGGTTATTTTTCCCAACGAAGGTGCCTAGTATTTATGCTAACTTACTGTTTTGCCCATCAAAGGTGTGCGAACTAGCAGTTTTCTCACCAAAGTGCCTAGCGATCGTACCAACGGGCTGTTTTTCCCATTGAAGGTGCCTAGTGTCCATGCCAACGGGCTATTTTCCCACCGAAGGTGTGCCCAACGGGTTGTTTTTCCTAATAGTGTGCCTAACGACTGTTCCAATGGGCTATTTTCCCACCAAGCGTGTGCTAACGGACTATTTTACTCATCAAACATGTGTCAACGAGCTATTTTTCTTACCAAACATGTGCCAACGGGGTGCTTTTCCCACCGAAGGTACCCAACAGGCTGTTTTTCCCATCGAAGGTGCCTAGCGACCGTGTCAACTAGTTGTTTTACCCACCAAAGGCATTTCAACGGGCTGTTTTTCTAACTAAAGGTGCCTAGCGACCGTGACAACGAGTTGTTTTGCCCACTGAAGGTGTGTCGAACGGGCTATTTTTCCCACCAATGTGCTTAGCGACCGTTCCAACGGGCTATTTTGCCCACCAAACGTATGCCAAATGGCTATTTTTCCCACTGAAAGTTTACCCAATAGGATGTTTTTCCCCCCGAAGAAGCTTAATGACCGTGCCAACAGGCTGTTTTGCCCACCGAAAGGGTTCCAAGGGGCTGTTTTTCCCATCGAACGTGTGCCCAATAGATTGTTTTTCCCTCTAAAGATTCTTAGTGACAGTGCCAATGGGCTGTTTTACCCATCAAAGGCGTTCCAATAAGCTATTTTTCCTATCGAACGTGTGCCCAACTGGCCATTTTCCCCACCGAAGATGCCTAGTGATCATGCCAACGGGCTGTCTTGCCTAACAAAGGCCTTCCAATGGGATTTTTTCCCACCAAAGGTGCCTAGCGACTATGCAAACAAGCTGTTTTTCCCACTACAGGTGCCCAAAGGGTTGTTTTCCTCACCGAGGGTGCCTATCGACCCTACAAGCTGGCTGCTTTGCCCAACAAAGGTATGCCAACAGGTTGTTTTTCCCATCGAAGGTGCCTAACAACCATGCCAACAAGCTAATTTTCCCACCTTAAATGTGCCAATGGCCTATTTTTCCCACTGAAGGTGTATGGCGATCTTGTCAACGATTTGCTTTTCGCACTGAAGGTTCCCAACGGGTTATTGTTTTTTCCACTGAAGGCACCTAACGACCGTACCAATGGCTTGTATTTCTTACCAAAAGTGTGCCCGGGCTGTTTTTTCCACCAATGGTGTGCCAACGGACTGTTTTTCCCACTAAAGATGCACAACGGGCTATTTTCTTACCAAAGGTGCCAAACAACTATGCCAATTTGCTTTTTTGCCCACTGAAGGTGTGCTAAGGGGCTGTTTTTCTACCGAAGGTGCCTAGCGATTGTGTCAATGAGCTATTTGTACCACGGAAGGTTCCAAGCGGTCAGGCCAATGGGTTATTTTTCAAACCAATGTTGCCTAGCAACCATGCAACTAGTCTCTTTTTCCCAAAGAAGGTGCCCAACAGGCTATTTTCCTTACCAAAGGTGCCCAACGACTGTGCCAGCTAGCTATTTTGCCCAGTAAACATTTGCCAACGGGCTATTTTTCCCACCGAAGGTGCTTAGCTTCCGTGCCAACGGGCTATTTTGCACACTGAAGGTGTGCCAAAGGGCTATTTTTCCCATTGAAGGTGCCTAGCGACCATACGAATGGACTGTTTTCCCACCGAAGGTATGCCAACGGGCAATTTTTCCCACCTAAATGCCTACAGAAATGAAAATATCATATTAAACAGTATAATATGATCTGAACACATAAATGTTATAATTCAATCATTTCAATATATTTAGAAGTCGAAACGTACATATTGCTCGAACCATCGAG
>JAOQML010122989.1:0-19461 GCA_027568935.1 Erythroxylum urbanii
ACAGTCATCTATATAAAAATCCTTCATTATCATTTATTCTTATTTCTATTTCCATTCATCAATTTACTCACCACTTAACATTTTTCCTTGACCAATAATACCTAACATTTTTTGGAAAATTTCCTAAAATTCATCAAAAATTTTAAATCACAAAGTACACTCTCCAAATCAGTTTTCAATACAATTAATTCACAATTCCAATTATAATCACATTTATAGATCAATTATACCAGGAATGTCAATGTATGCATATACAATCATTTTAATGTGTGCAAAAATTCAAATTCACTTGCATATATGCTAACACTATGCATGAGCATGAAATGCATTTTCCTAATATCTCATTGCTATTTCTCAATTACGAAAATCTACAGTTCTAACCCTTAGTATGAAAACGGGATGTTACAGAGCTTCTCTTTCAACATTAATTCGAAATTGGTTTGTAGAGAATATGTAAAGTGAGCTCTGAATTTCCTTCGATCTTCGTCTTTCCTCCTTCACTAATAATTTATTATTAGAGAATCTAACATTATTTAAGAGCTTAATTTCTTTTTTAATATGCCCTAGTTTCTTTATGCACATATATTGTTTGTGTTCTTACATATTCAACCTTAGCCCTCTCCAAATTGCTAGGCCATAACCATCAACCTCAGCAAGGAAATTAAATATAAAGGGGTTATGCCTTTTCTTCAAGAGAAACATATTTTGAATTATTATAAGGGAATGAACAGATAAAAGGGGATTACTAAAGCAACCCTTGCTATTAGAGGATTCATTTAACCATTTTTTGGTCATCATAGCCATATCTAATTTCTTTCTTAAGAGAAATTCATCACGTTGTTTGTTATTCCAAGCATAATACATTCCCTCCATTTTTAGGTCAATTACTTATATGTAGCTAACATATTGCATAAAATCATCTGAAAAGCTTCTAAGGACAATGTTCCCTTCAGCCTCTACTAGATGCACAATGGAATTAGAATCTCCAATTATGCAAAGGACTTACATGGAGTCTCTTAGTTATCATAATTGATAGTAGAAAGAAATCCTTTGAAAGACTGGATTAAAGGCAGAGATAAAATTAAAATCTTCATAATTTTCATTCTAATTTGGAGATGGATTAGGGAGAATCTATTAAAGATTGTATAACCTCCACTTTATTTAGATCAGAGGCTATAAGTATCTTCCCATTATAATGGCATTAATGGTTTGAGATATAATCTAATAATTTTTCATAAATGTTATTCTTCCTTTATTTTATTCCTTAATTCTAGTTTCCAATTGACATATTAAAAAAAGGATTATTTTCATTAGCATAATTAGAAACCATTTGTTAGTTCTTGTAGTAGATAAGTTCTATGATGTTATAGGAAGGGATTTTCATTTAATATAAGACATGAAAGCTTTTTTCTTCCTCTTAAAGCTTATTCTAAACACATTAAAAAAAAACCTCAATCCTTACATCATTACCTTTTAAAGAGTTAGTAATATTAAGAGTCCAAACTACATGTTCCATTAGTAGGGCTCCTTTTAGGCTTATCTCTTCTATCTTAATATCCTTCTTCATTGTTTTTTTTTGAAAAGTTAAAAATGAATTGAAAGAATAAAGATACATAGAAGTCTTTGACCCAGACATAAAAACACAAGCTCCTGCTTGCCCATAACATGACGTGGTGTCACTAGTCCAAAACAACTACGTTTAGTTACAATTAACAAAGAAACGACCTTCGTTAGGTACACAAGAGATGCTCCTAATAGGGGAAGGTAGTTTACCCCTTTATACCTCCACGTGCAATCGTTCCAAATTAGGTTTTTCGACTCCGTTCACTCTGCACCGATTTCTTTGGTCTTCGCTAGAGGTAAGAAGTTATGTTTTTGGGTAGAGTTCTTCTATGATCACTCTTTAAATACCAACTCCTCTTTTCCTAGGAGTTCCTTCGTGATTTCGGTTATGTCATGGTTGTTTCTGTTGATTTTCTTAAGAGATTTGGCTCTTTTTTCTACTCCTCTGGTAACCTTTCAAGGTCCCAGGGATTAGAATTGTTACCTTGAGGTAAGATCTAGCCTGATTCTCTATTTCTGATACTGGTGTCCCCTCATGGACAAATTTCTGATTCACGTGTGGTTTCGTGTTTTCTGATGAGGTTGAGGGCTAATGTTGCGATGAGGAGACACTGTTAACCTAGCAAGCATCAATGGGGTCCTTGTTCTAGCAATCGACAAACCTCAAAGAGTACTGAGGTAACAGGTATAGTTTTCCACCCCTCTTTCTTTGCCTCTAATTACAAGATTCGACTTCCTTCCTGTCATGTATGGGCTAGGTTAGGATTTGTTCCTGCTGGCAATAATGAACATAGCAGTTGCTCTCTGATCCCTGAAGTCAGAGAGTTAAAAACTGCTTCCCTTGTGCGTGATTTGTGCTGGAATCTCCTGTAATTCCTTTCTCTCCAAATCTCCTTTATAGAGGTGGTGAAAGCTATTATATGAATATGCTCGATATGATTAGGAGTGTAGGACCGCCTCTGAAGCCAGTTTATGGCCTCGGTGAAGGAGGTACCTACATTAGACATGTAATAAGAAACTTTCACCCTTTCCCAAATCGGTAGGGAAAAGGGGCAATGGAAGAAAAGGTGGTCTCTTGTTTCAGGTTCTAGCTCACAGAGTACACATTCTGTGTTAGGGGCCAAGAAGTGTAGTCGGTCTATTGTACTTAACCGATTTAAAACTGCTAGCCACAGTAGGATAGAAGAACTATGCCTGAGAGACTTGTGCCAAACAATTGGGAACCAGTTCTGTCGTAGGTTACCATGGTTATGCCACTTCCTAAACTTGGAAATACTGAAAGAGTTAGGAGGTTGATTGAGGCAGTGGAAAGTGTCCACGTCTGTTTCTCTTGGTTAGTAGCTAGGTACTAGGAAGTGTAGTGTAGCAGGGATGTTCCATTGTCCTCCTCGTATAATTTCTTTGATTTTTGCCCTAATAGGGATACCATGCCAAATCTGTACTGCCTGAGGGTTGCTAATTAGTGCCCCTTTTCCTATCCAGTTGTCATACCACAGGAAAGCCTTACTTCCATTCCCCACCTTACATGACATAAGAGGTTCTAGCAGTGGTATGAGCTTTAGTAATTGAGCCATATGCCATGAGAATGAGGGTTTTATAGGTACAGACCAGAGACTATTTCCTTTGCGTATATAACTATGTACCCATCGAATCCATAGAGACTTCTTCTCTGTAAGAAGGTTCCATAGGTTCTTAATTAGGGCTGCCTTGTTCAAAGATACAATGGAGATCACGCCCAGACCCCCTTCCCCTTTACTCTTACACACTTCCTGCTACCTCACCTTAGCAAAATGACTGTCAGAGTTTATATTTCCCCATAAGAACTGTCTAAAAAGTTTCTCAATAGCTTTTATGACTCCCTTTGCTAAAGAAATATTAGAAGACCAGTAAATATGAAGGGAGTTCAGGACTGATTTTATTAGTTGTAATCTTCCTTCAATAGAAAGCATTCTATTTGTCCATAGGCCTAGTCTGCTCTGACTTTTATCAAGTAAACTCTGACATTCCACAGAATGAATTCTCTTAGTAGCAATAGGAAGACCTATATATTTTAAAGGGGCTTGTGTCCTCTTCATTCCCGTTAGTTGTGAGATTCTGTTCTCCAATAAATTAGCCCCCATTGCTAGCACAAATTGACTTTTGGAAAAGTTTATCTCCAAACCTAATAAATCTCTAAACTCCGTCAATATTGTCATGAGCAGCTCGAGAGACTTACCATGGGCCCGAGAGAGTAGGAGAAGATCATCTGCAAAACATAAATTAATAAGCCCTACTCCCTTGCATTTGGAGTGAAACTTAAACTCCCTATTATTACCTACTTTTTGTTGGATAAGTACGATGAGAACCTCCATACAAATGATGAAAAGGTAGGGGGAGATAGGGTCACCTTGTCGAAGCCCCCGTGCTCCTTAAAAGGAGTTAATAGGTTGTCAATTGACTAGAACTGAGTAGGTTGGGGAGGTGATACATTCCTTGATCCACGTGACATACTACTCTGGAAACCCTAAAAGACTTAGGGTCTTTAGTATGAAACCCCATTCTACATGGTCAAATGCTTTCTTGAAGTCAATCTTTAGGATACAATTGGGGGGGCTATTTTTCCGTTGGTATCCTTTCATCAGTTCTTGGATAATGGCATAGTTGTCACCAATATTCCTGCCTTGTAGGAATGCACTTTGATTGTTAGAGATCACACTATCTAGAACCGATTTCATCCTATTTGCTAGGATTTTGGAGATAATTTTGTAGAGGACATTTGTGCATGCTATAGGTTAGTATTCATCCAATGAAGAGGGACAGGATGTTTTCGGAGTCAAACAAATGTGTGTTTTATTGAGCTCTTTTAGCAAGATTCCATTATTGAAGAACTCCTTTACTACTGCTCTAACCATAGGGCCAGTAGTATGCCAAGTCTTCTGATAGAAGTAACCATTAAATCCATCCGGCCCAGGATATTTATTCGGTCCCATCGAGAACAAGACTTCCTCTATCTTTGCATCCTCAATAGGTTTAATAAGGGAATCTGCTTGCTCCTGAGAGAGTTTTTTTTCTGAACGATGGTATCTAGAGAGTTAGGTTAGTATGTGTCCGAGAGAGGCCATAAAAACGCCTGAAGTAACTCTCAGCTTCCTAAAGCATATCCTCTGGCTTTGTTAATTCTCTTCCATCTGTTAGCTTCAGGAAGCATATCTTATTTACATTCTTTCTAGCCAACACCGAGTTGAAGAAGAATTTTGTGCACCTCTCTCTAGCTTTAAGCAAATTCACCTTTGCTCTTTGCCCCAGCAGGCTGTCATGATCTTTATCTTTAGTGAGGTAAGACAATAGGAGGGTCTTCTCAGCTGTTAGTAGATTTGTATTGTGTTGTTGGATTGCAAATCTTACCTTGCAAGTGTGACTGTTGTCTGAGTGGAATTAGGTCTCCTTTGCATTAAGAGTTTCATTTCCCTTTTGATTGCTTTCAACTTCTGCATACAAACAAACTGAGAGGTACCTGCAATAGGAAACCCCACTTATGTAATGCCTTATCAAAACCCTCTTCTTCAGTCAAGAGTTGTTAAACCTAAAGGGACCTCTTCTGGTCTGCTAATGAGGAAGGTTAACTATCTACATCGAGGAGTGATCAGAAAATAGCGGATCAAGAAAGGAAGTTATGCTATCTGGAAATTATGTGATCCATTTTTGGTTGACCAATGACCGATCTAATTTCTTCCTTAGGGCCCATCTCCCTTTCTGCTTGTTACTCCACGTGTAGAAGTGCCCCAGGGATTTTAAGTCAAAAACACTTAGTTTTTCCACACACTCAAAGAAATCTGTTGAAAAGTTGCTCATCCGAATGTTTCCATTTGCTTCATTTCTGTATAGGATAGAGTTGAAATCACCCTATAAGAGCCATGGCCTATCTACCAAGTTTTGGAATTGAATTAAGCTGTCCCATAATTGTCTCCCTTGGAATGCATGGTTGGAGCCATAGATAATAGAGAGATATATCTCAGCATTCATCTGAAGTAAGGTACATTTCAAGTGTAGAGCTTGAATCTCGGTAGAACAAACATGTAGAGCCACCAGGGAGGGGTCATACTGATTATTATTCTGCCATACTGATGAGCTTGATGGTTGGAAATATATTTCCATTTTGAGCCCAGTTTATTCAGATATTTAAGGTTTACATACCTAATTTTTGTCTCCAAAAGAGCAAAATACCATAGATTAGTGTTATAGACAAAATTTCTTAAAGCCGAAAGCTTTTTTAGGCAATTTATACCCCGCACATTCCATGTAATGAACTTCATATATTAGACTTGATTTGTTTTGGGGCCTTTCCTCTTGCTCCTAGTAGTATTCTTTTTAGCGGTCGCCAGAAATTCGCCTATGGTAGGGTCTGCTTCCGTAATTTCCTGTGTGAATCCGTTCCTATCGGAAGCTTTTCATTTACCATAACTGCTATAGGTTCATCTTGAGAGACAACATCAGTAAAACCAGTACTACTGGTTACTACTGTGACATTTTCAACTATGGTTTGCCCTAGGTCACTATCATTTCCTTCACCCTTTATAGCATCTAGTTGCACCATTTCGTTTGCTTCTTCTAAGTTAACTAACCCAACAGTTACAAGTGTAGCAGGGTCAGCTTTTCCTTGCCCTGCATCACTTTTATGCCCCGACCATTCTTTAGCAACTACTTGCTCCTTTCTGGTTCGTACGTGTACAAAGTCCTGCTTTCCTTCTTTTGCTTTATGAATCCTTAGAGGATTGTGCACTTCTTCCGTGCTAGCTGAAATGTTTGATGATCCTGTGCCCATAAGTTCCTCAAAGTCGCCCTAAGGAAAGTCTTTCCCGTAAGCTTCCACTGTTTTCCTTGAGCAGTAGGGAAGGGTTACCATTGGTATTTTACTATTACAGTTTCTTCGTAAAGGGAACCATTCATCCCCAATCTCATAATAAGAATAGAGTCTTGGAGATTTGACACATCCATATTAATGTATACTCTAGCATAGCCCAATCTTTTACGGTTTACAGTGTTCTCATCTAAGCAGAGTGGGTTCCCTGGATAGCTATCAATCATACTCAGCTCTTTTGTGGTCCAGTATTCAAGAGGCACGTTATAGAGGTTTACCCACATTGGTATTAGCCATCTGACCTTGTTGTCCGGCTGAAAGCCTGGCTGCCATGGCTGTAAGAAGAGCGGGAAATTTGCTATATGCTATGGCCCCTCTTTTATTACTTGGAGAGCTTGACCCTTAGAGGAAAATGTAAACAGAAGGTATTTGTCCTCCACCATGATAGCCTCTTCAAAGCCTTTATTTTTCCAAACCGTTTTTGCCCATCTTGATATCACTGGGAATGCTGGCCTTTTGTCCCAAAAAAACCCTATAAGAGAGTTCTCCTAGGATTTTGCCCCTTCTTGAAGTATTTCTATGTCAGGATAGACAATAGGGCGACCCTCTTCCATTTTGGGGGGACAAAAATGTAGCGACAGGTTGACTGAACCTCCACCCACCACTTGCTTCCAAGTTCTTCGTAGGGGTTGAGTAGGGATGGTGGAAGTGGTTTCTGGGTTTGAGGGGGCAGATCTACTAGAAGGGTAGAGGTGGAGGATAGAGGTGCTGGTGTTGGGAGAACATGATGTGCAGGAGTAGGAGCGGACTGGGGTAGAGGGGGAAAGGCTGTTGTGTCCAGAGCAGGTGGGTAAATTTGGGAGTTTGGCATGGTTTAAGAGGAAGAGAAACCCTAGATCTAGATCGAGGCAAGTATGGAGGTAGTGGGAGATCTGTTGCGAGGAAGGGGTTGTAGGGAGAGAATATGAGAAAGAAGGAAGGGGAAGAACAGGGAGGTGGGCAAGGGACGTAGTGGGGGAAGGAACATGAGGCTATTGCAGAGCTAGAGAGAGGGCAGAACTTCTCTCACTAACCCATTGCTATTGTTAGCTTATTAATGTTTTATGTATTGGCATTTTTCACCTCTATATTTTGCTCCATCACAGAGTTCTAATTAAGTGAATCTAATGTTATACAAGATTTTCCATAAGATAAACCATATATTACTTCCTCCACTTCTACCTCTCCTTTTTGTTCAAGCTATTAGTGAACCCCTTCTTGAACTAATACATTATAGGCTCCATTTTTAAACTTCTACCTTATTGGCTTCTAAACTTATTACACAGTAGTTGTTCTAGTTCTTTATATGATGAAACTTGAATTTCATCCTTAAAAGGTTATACTTCTTATCCAGCCTTATTATATGTATCTTTTCAACGAGCTTCCAGTCATATTCTATTAAGACATATACTCTAGCAAAATTCAACATTTTTATAAGGTTTGTTGCTGAATCCAAGTATAAAGTTTTACCAATTAAGTTACTAAGATACCTAATTTCATTTATGGACTATTACTCAAGAGGTTCATTATAGATATTTAGCCATAAAGGGATTTACTTTTCTTTGATATTTTTTAAATTTAGGTAAGGCCTCCTTAAAAAAAATGGTTTATAAAGAAGGTTCCAAAGATCACTTTTTAATACCTTCTAAGATTAAAAGGGGAGCTAAACTTTAATACAAAATACATTACGATTCACTATGATCTCAGCCAACCAAAGTTTTTCAAATTATGGTTTACCTGGTCTTTTTAATAAAAGTACCCTATCACACTCAAATTTCTACTTAGCAATTCCTTCCTTCAATACCTCCATTTCATGTGCCATAATAACTCTGTCTTCCTCAGATGAAGGAGCATAGTAATGTAATTCCAATGAAGGATTGGATTCTACCAAAACTTGCTTCCATGTTTTCTTCGTAAGGGAGGGATTATAGGAGACTAAGTAAGTAGTCTAAGATGCATTAGGGAGGGCTTAAGAGATACTAGAAGAATTGGGAAGAGTTTTAGCAGGTAACTTCTAGTTTCTAAACTAAGAAAAATTTTAGGACCTAGGTTGAAAGTAAGTGTTGGCATTAATATAAATGGTAAAATCCAACACTATAATGGAATAATAATAGAAAGAAGATAGGGACTAGGAATGAAAAATAGACTAAGAAGCCAACAAGCACTAGGGGAAACCAAAAATAAACAAGATTAGGGTCAAAATAAAAAAGTTGAGGCACCAAGGAATAAGATGGAGAAAGGAAAGCAAGGAAGGCAGTAAAAGCTTTCCGAAGATAAAACTTAGAAGAAGCTAGAGGACTTGAGAATATGAAAAATAAGGAAGAAAGGTGCAATATATTAGAGATACAATATAAGATAGGATGTAAAGACTTAGCTTAGGTATAGAAGCCCACAAGAAAAAGCTAGAACAACCTAAACATGAAAGCTATGCAATTAGTTTAAAGAGAAGCTTGCATCTATGTATGTCGTATTTTATGAATTTTAATATTATTATATATAGACTATATTGATATAGTTTTATTATTTAACCAATTAATAAATTTAATTTTTCTTTAGATAGAACTTAGTGTATTTTTATTTTTATAATTAACAAAAGTTTGAGTATATTAATACTTATAATTAAATTAGTTTTTTCTTAAAAAAGGAAAATAAAAAAACCACAGAACAAAAATTAAGAAGTCATACAAAAACATAAGTAAAAATAAAAAGCCTTAAGAATTTTAAAAAGTCATGTTATTGTTTCCCTTTTTCTTGGAAATTAAAGAATATATTGATTACAAAAGGGCAAAGTCTTATAAATGTTCAAGAAGTATAGGACTATAGTGAGAATCTTAGAAGCAACTAACAACATTAAAAGGAGCCAAGAGCTAATGAATAACATTGTTGCAAATATCTAATCCTACTCTGGGGAGATTAATAGTGAACAAGAAAGGATTTCATTACACCGATATTAACACATTCACCAATGTAATGCCATTAATTAAGAAAAAATAAATATCTAATCAATCCTTTACACCCTTTAAACTTTATTTCTACTTCAGTATTCCTCCTCGTTCAGTTTTTGTTACAAATTCCTTGGAATATTTGGTGTAACTACTATGCTTTTAATAATGTTTAGCCTGGAAGTTAGATATTCCATCTTCTACATAATTGTGGGTTAAATTAGATATCTTAGCATATACTATATCCATATATCTAATCCATAGAATGTTCCTTTCCATTGCTTCTTAAGCACTATGTTGCTAGTTCTTAAAAATTCTATCATTATGTTCTATATAAATTAAGTATATGGTGTATCCAATGGCCATTTTAAACAAAAGATAATCCTTATATTATAAATGATTTTATGATGCAACCCAGTGTCATATCTCTTCCCAAATTGGAAAAAGTGGTTTCAAAAAAGTTATATGCTACTCCATAAGGAATTTTAATATCAATAAGTGAAAAAAGTAAGATTGATAGTTCCCATTCCAAAATTGTGGAGCCTATAGACTAGATTAAGCATAATGAAGCTCCATATTATATTAATTATGCTAAGATTATTTTTTAAGGCTAATCATAAAGTGAAGGAATATTTAGGAGGCATATGCTTGAACCGTACCAATCAATACCAACTAACTTTAGGGGCATAGACTCTTAAGAAATCTTTCTAAAATTATTTATAAATGTACCTAAGTAGTGTCTACACCAAAAGATCTTGTCTTTCATAGAGGAGTAAAGATTGAAAAAAGTGATATTAGTAATAAGAAAGGAAATTTTTCTTACTTCAGTAACTGATTCATTCACTCTAACCAATACTTTAACCTTAGCTTTCTCAAGGTATATATATCTGACATACTAAAAGTATGGAATCTTATAAAAAGGTCCTTAGTCACTCCCATTATCATACCAAAGTTGTGTCTTTACCATTCCTTACTCTGACTTTGATTTCAATTTGTAAAAGGTTCATTAATCTAAAATTTGTAACAATATCCATGATGTGTCATATATTGGCTTGAAGTTTTAGAAATTTTCTTTTTTTATGAAATTATAATGCAACTGTTGACCTATAAGGACTCCATATCATTAGGAATTCTCAAAATTCTTTTAGATAGCATGACTTCTTTTACCATCTAGATTTGCATTATACTATGCCTACTTTCTAAGTTATGCATAATTCTTTCCAACGAAACTTTGCATAAGGATTCTTAAAAGGCTCTCTAGTCTAAATAAAGTTCCTAAAAAGCTTTCCAATATCTTTATATATGCTTTTAGTTATTCTTAGATGAGAATACTAAAAGATATGTAAGTTGTTAACCATTGATAAGGTTAATTGAAGCTTCAAACAAAAGGCAGGTTTTTATTGGCCCAACTTCCAATCCTTCTCATCATAATTTCATAAAGGGATTAGCATTCCCTATAATTAACTCTCTTATTTGTAATTAGGACCGCCTAAGTGATAGAAACGATAAGTTTTAGGTTGAGGTCTGATATTTCAGTTAACTAGGATGATAAATGATGAGCATTAGTAGAAATCAGAAGCTTATTCTTGTTTTTATTAATAAATAATCTTGATACCTTATAGAATATATTGAGATAATTGGTGAGAAATGTAATAATTACAATTATCTCTAAAGAGAAGTATTAAATCATATATAAATGAAAAATTAAATATTTATAATTTTCCACATTGACTATGAAACTAAAGTTGTCTTCTAAACTGATGTTATATTGGATTAACCTTGTTAAAGGTTCAATAAGTATAATGGACAAGTAGAAATAAGATTTCCCTCCCTAATTATGTTATCTTATTGGATAAGATGTATAGCCTCGCCATTGATTAAAATGTTAAATACAAAAGAAGTAATGCATTGTTCAATCAATTGAATGAATGAAAGGGGAAAACCAAATACTTTTTTTAAAAGTTAAAATGAATTAATGAAAGATAAATAATTACAAGCCAATATTCTAAAAACCAAATCTTATAAGTACTACTATATTCCATCAAATTTATCACTATCTATTTAAGTTAATAATTGTTTTTATATGATGGAAAATATTAAAATAATAGCATCAACCATTAATAAGATCTTTTAATAGTCAAAATGAAGAGCTTGATTCTTTCTCTTAAATCCTCTATAATAAAGCAATTTTAGGTTAGTAGCTTGTTATGCCCAAAATAAGTTCTAAAAATACCTAGGCTATCCTATTTGCAAGTATACGAGGCATTTGTAATTCCATGGAGGTGAAATTAGTCCACTTAAATGAATCTTAAACAAAAATAAAAATAGATGCAATCCTAAACACTCTATCCCGATTTTTTAAGTAAAGGCTTTAAAGAAAATTACATAATTAGAGTGAAAAATAAACAGAATTAACTAGGAGCAAAATGAATAGATTAATCGAAGTGAAAAACTCTTAAGAATTAATTTCACTAATTTAATCTCCTATGCACGACTAAGGGGAAACGATTGGGTATTCGTCCTCACTAAAATTAACAGTTGGATTATAAGATCAACTCAAATAATAAATTACGTCTAACTTTTGTAATCAAAAAGTTATCATCAGAATGAATTATGAAAGCTCGATTACTAATTACCATTTAAGTTAATATATTTTTAGTTCTTAACCTAAGCGTTTATAGTTTCTTGTTCCATATTAAACTTCTTCTCTCAATCCTTCGTTTAATACCAAAATGAAGCAAAGTTTGGTCATACTATTACATCCATTCAGTTCAAAAACTATAGCAAACATAATACAACAACACAGTCCATTAATCATGTATATTTGACTAAAATAGCTATATTAATCCTTAAGAAAAAGAGATAAGCCCATCATGGAAATAACAAGATTCATCATCTTCATATACTTCAATGCCATCTTTATCAATATAAGATAAGTATTAAAGCAACAAACCAAGTAAATAACCAAATGAACTATCAAAGGCTATAGAGTATCAGTTGGTAAAGCTAACAGGGTAGTAAGTTTAGTAAACAACAGAAAAGTAAAACACAGAGAAATAATGAAAAAATAAAGAACAGAACAAAGATACAAAGATCAGATGAGGGAGTTGTAATGGTCTCCTGCGCTTTGGCTCTCACCTTCAACTCCTGCTTGGTTCTCACTCAGATGATTGGATGCTCAAGTTGTTTCCACCTCTCTTTTATTCTTCTTCTTCACCTCACCATACTGGTCTCTACTTTCTCTCATCTCTTCTTTTCCTTCTTTCTTTCTGTCCCTGAATGTTCCCAAAATAAGTCCCAGTGTGTTTGTGTCAAGAATGTGTAATGATAAAACGTTAGAATGTGAGAATGTGCTGCCACCCCCTCTTCTTTCTATCTGTAGTCTCATTTTAGGCCTAGGTTTTTGAGCTTCATCCTATAAATGCCACGTAATAAGTAGAGGAATTAGAGGAAAAATATGTCACGGGGAGGATTTTGTATGCATGTATATGAGGGCTAGTCATAGTGTTGACAAGTCAAGTCGCCACCGTGACTAACTTGTTATGGTGACAAGTTTGGTCACCACCTTTCTTTATTTTTTCTTTTCATACAAAATTTATGTGAACTTTCATTTTTCATGCAAAATTCACAAAATAATTCAATTAACATGCATTTAATATTCATACTATTTTCACTCAATTCATCTCTCATTTGGATCAAAACACAAAAATTTGTAACCAAAATCAAGATATGAAAGCAAGAAAAGTCAATAGAAATTAGACATAACATAGCTTCTAGAAATTTTATTGTGGAACAATTATTCCCTAACTGAGTATATGCATTCCTCCTAAATCTTCTATTTAGGGCTTTTAACTCCCTTGAAGTTTTTATTAGTCTTTTCCCTCCATATCTTGTATATACATGCACAAAAAAATAGAAAGGAACATAGTTTAATCACCATATTAAGGTGGTAGAGATCTTGAATAGAATTCCAAACTCCTAATGAGAAATTATAGTTAAGGACTATATGAGCAGGGGTTTTTAGAGCTTATTTACATAAACAACATATACTTGATAGATAAAAAAAGCTTAATATATTTATTTTAGGCATTCTCTATTTAATAATTAACTAGAGAAGGAAGGAAACCCAAAAAGCTAAATTTATATTCTAAACAACCTTATGCCACTTCTTAATCTTAATTACATTTCTTAACACCTTCTTTAAAGAACTATTAGTGAAGTGAACTGAAGGAGGAGTAATCTAGATACACCTGCCTTTCTTAGCTAGCTAGGATTGTATCTACGTATGATATATTGAAACTCATTAGACACTAGTTTATTGGTAGTCATCATCCTATACTTTTACTTTAGTATTTATAAGGTATATATTACTTATATTTTAAAATACTTATGACTTAAAAATAACATCAATGTTATTCTAGTTATTATAAAACAAGGAACTTGTTTCTTTATTCCCTATCACAAACTTGAAGTTCCCAACAAGATTTTCTTTAATTATTAAGAGTTAAAATAGTCTTCAAAAGAAGGAGGGTCTAACTTGTACTTCTCACACACTCTAAGCTGAATAAGCCAAGTTTCTTGGACTTATTATGAAATTTGAAACCTAGATCGGTTGCTATATCATTCTTGATTAGCCTAGTTAAAGCTTACATAAATAAGATAAATATGCGATGGGATATAGGGTCCCTTTTCCTTAGCCCTCTACCACCTTTGAAAAAATATGAAGGCTCCTTATTAATCACAACTTTAAAGAAACTTTTCAAGGAAACTAAGTATCTTTAAGAGTTAAAGAATGAAATCCTAACTTATTTTGTCATAGGCTTTGTTGAAATCCATTTTCAAGACATAGTTTCCAAGGGATTTCTTTTTTATATACCCTTCAAATAATTCCTCAACAATTAACACAATTTTCCCAATCTATCTCCCCTCCGAGAAGGCACCTTGGGTATTACTAATAAATAAATTGAATGTTTTCCTTAATCTAGTAGCCAAGAGCTTTGTTATGATCACATATAAGAAATTACAATAAGAAATCGGTTTATAATACTAAGTATTTTAAGACTACCACTCTTAGGAAATCATCAAATGAAGGTCTTGTTATTTTCCTTTAAGTTTTTTCCTTTTTCAAAGAATTACAAAATTGCTTTAGTAATTATTTCTTTAATATTTGGCCTAGATTTCTAGTAAAAATACCTATCAAAGCCATCAAGGCTAGTGTCTTTAAATGCCTCTAACTCAAAACTACTCTTTCAACACCTTGAGCATTA
The DNA here is from genome assembly GCA_027568935.1 of Erythroxylum urbanii. Lineage (NCBI taxonomy): Eukaryota > Viridiplantae > Streptophyta > Magnoliopsida > Malpighiales > Erythroxylaceae > Erythroxylum > Erythroxylum urbanii. The sequence goes on from JAOQML010122989.1 coordinate 14,649, forward strand.
AAAGGATTACTAACCGTCTCCTCATTCTTGAATTGATTACTGATGAAAGATCTAAGTATGTGAATTTAAGGAATTACAAGCTAGCATGCTTAGAGACAATTTAAAATAGATGTAAGCTTCCTCCTTGAGATCCCCGTGCTTATTAATAACTATACCATCTTCCTTAATTAGAGAGAAAATCATATTCTAATTCTTTCTATCTATAATTAAGTTATGATATACATAATATTCATATCCCCTTTTTTAAAAAGATAATTGATTTCATTAAGTAAAGATAATATACAACCCAAAAGGTGCAAAAGATCTAGGTTACATAGGAGTATGATTCCTAGTAAGCAGCTTATTCATGGTAGTTTAATCAAATAATCATCTCATCTTCATGTTAATGGAGAGGTCAAGTTGTTTCGTGATAGTCTCGTTCTAGGAATCCACTAATCTATTGATGTTAGAATGGCCTATAATCCTCGCTAGATTTTCCTAGTATACCTATATCTAGTTATGATATGGTACAAAGTTTCCAGATCTATATTATATAACTCATAGTTCAGAGAATTGATGGTGATCTTGTTTATGTCCTTTGTGAGTAGTCCTATATTCACTACGATCCAAAGGATGAAAGAGTGTGTAGGAATGATATCCTTGTCCGAAACTAGGTTTGTCCACCCTAGCATTGTGTTTGTTTCCTTTTGTAGAAAGATCTTGTAAGTTTTTCAACTGAATTTCCTTAATATGTCAGTTATCCACTAAATTTCATCTTCTACTTTTATGGTAGGCCCATATCCACTAGTTATTTTTTATTAGGTTGCTTACTTTAGTTTTAGGATTCAATAATAGTTGCAAGTTGCATAATACTTTAGTGGGTAGTTTAGTATGTGTTTAGTTGTTAAATTGAGTAATTAGTGCATGTTTAGGTTAGAATTGTGTTATTTAGTTTGATATTTGTGATTTCAGTGTTTTATGGGTTAAAGCATTCTGTTGAGCTCAAATTTTCTATTTTTGAGGTGCGTTGATGTATTTGTTCATGTTTGAGAATAGATATTAAAGAATAGAGGAGAATCAGAGGAAGCCCGTAACAAAGCCCAGATTGGGACAGACGCTTGTGGGTCTGCCATGAACGTGACAAAGAGTAAAACTAAATGACACGATCCTAGCTTACATAATAGCAGACATTGATCGGCATCTAAAATGTGACTTTTTTTGGGATATTTTGGACTTTTGGGCTTGAGTAAACCCTAATTTTTGCCTTAAATGAAAAAGATATATAACGAAAAGAAAGAAGACATAAAAGGGAACTCCATTTTCTACCACTTTGAGAAAGATTGAAGGGAAAGTAAAAAGAAGAGAGAAGAAGGAGAAAGGATGAAGGAGAAGAAAGGCAGCAGTACTGCTAACTTCCCGATCTATTCTGTTCCAAATGACATTTCATTTCATCTTTATTATTCTTTCTTTTTAATGTATGAAATGGATTTGATAGTGATGGATTTGGCTTTGATGATGTTGTTTTAAACTCCTTTAGGGATTTATTCTTGAATCAATGTTAATATGATTTCTTTTGATGTTAATACATTGAGTATTGTGATTATTTCCTATATTTGCATGCTTCGATAACAAATTGACGGAGTGAGCTAATAGCAAAATGATTATATTGGGTAATGAGAGTTAAACAATCTAATAGATCACGTAAATAATCAAATCGGTAATTTATACAAAGAGAGATCTTGTATGAGGATCTGATAGTCTACTATAGGGCTTAAGATCTAATTGGATGTGTGGGTTTTTTGTTAATTGAGAGATTGCAACTTCCATAATTCAATTTAATGATTATAACTTGAGAGAGAGAGTAATCCACTGTTCGAAGTATAAAACTAGTACCATATTAACTCAAAAGTAATCATGTTAGCATTTGATAATAGAATAAATCTCCCTTCTCATAATCGGCTAATCTTCTTTGTGTGATTTTTGATTGTTCATTGGTGGTGCTCAATTTTGATTTCTGTGTTAATTTTACAATGTAATTTTCAGTCAATCTATATTCATGAATTTATTTTTCTGTTTAGTTTTTATTTTCTTTTTAATAATCCTTTTAAGCCTTAGATAACTTAAAATTAGGTTAGTTCCTCACCAACTCCTTAAGGGATTGAAACCTTATATATTACATTCACAACCTATGCACTTATAGTATACTGAGTTTTTTTAAGATTAAAACTTACTTAACAAGCTTTTCGTGCCATTATCAGGGAGTTATTAGTATTAGTTTAATTTTTTTAGTTTAAGAAGTTTTCGCCACTCTTGTGTCCATACAATTGTATGAACACAAGAGTTACTAGGAGTTTGAGTCAAATAGTCAAAACTTTAGAACTTCATATCACCCGATTAGAGTGAGCAATTCGAAGATCTAGATATGAAGAAGAAGAGAATACCGAAGCAACCATGGCCAAGGAATTTCTTCAAGAGTTTCAGCAATGAGGAAACTAAAGGAACCAACCATATACCTTATGGATTTCAAAAGATCGAGAGTTAATGTGACCTATCAAGGTGTCACTAGACCACCTGTTCAAGCACCTTCATTCGAAATAAAGCTGGCCTTACTAAACATGTTGTAAACAAATGTGCAATTCTATGGACTGACCAACGAGGATCCTAACACACACATAGTAAATTTCTTAGAAATATGTGATACCTTCCAATATCATAAAATGTCAGAAAATGATGTTAGGATGAGGCTCCTCCGTTTCACGCTGAGGGATAAAGCAAAGGCATGGTATCATCCACTCAGTCCTACAAATGTCACAATTTGGGAGCAACTGGTGCGTATATTCTTAAACAAGTACTTCCACCTCATAAAGACTACCAAAATCATCAAAGAAATCACAAATTTTAAACAGAGTGATGGGGAGTCACTTTATAAGGCTTTAGAAAGGTACAAAGATTTACAAAGGAGGTGCCTTGCCACAATTTAGCTAAGGAGTTCCTTTTTCAAATTTTTATAATTGAGTGAACCCACTTACTTAAGGCACTATTGATGTAGCATCAGAAGGATCTTTTATGAGGAAGATGGTGGACGAAGTAGAAGAGTTGTTGGAAGGAATGACTAGTAATAGTTGTCTTTGAACGATAGATAGGAGTAGACAATCCACAACCCTTTGCGAGCCTGATAGCGCCTGTCGAGTGCACTGTAAAATTTACTTGACTCTACACACTAAAAATTTATAGTTATGATGAGTTGGGTCGAATCCACAAGAAATGTTCTGTTAATTTCCGTAAAAAAATTAATTGATGATATGAAAATATTAAAAGGGGGTTTTTTGATTTTAAGCAATTTAGAAAATAAAATAAAAGTAAACTATCAAAAGCAAATTAAAGAAAGCAGTCAAATATGGGTAAGATCTGGTTTTAGGGTCAATCTTGGCCTAAACATGATCAAGCATGTTCTATCATCCTAACATCTGTACACCTCTCTTTAGACTATTGATCTGAGACTAATATACACTCTGCTAATCTCGGTTTCCTTTTAGGTTGTGTTTAATTAAGACACAATCTTTAAATAAACCTAACTACCAAATAACCTATGATATGATCTCTAGATTCAATTTGGCAGCAGCATTACAAAGTGGAAAATGATCAATATAGGCAGTAACCTTAGATGTTCAGGTTATCTAACCCAAGTTACGTTGTCACTAATGATTCAAGACCATTAGATGCTACTAACAAAGATAAAATGTAAAAATTATAGATTACATTCAACATTACAGCAATAGGTTTGTAATAGAATAATCAAAATAATGTATTAAGATCATTCATACAAAAAGATAGGTGTAGATTGCATTGTATCAAAATTAAGCTCATAGACCAAAAAACATTTACTCGTTTCCCATATTTTCTAAGAATACATAATCATAAACAAAGATGTATGAATTTCAAAACCTATAGCAATAACTCACCTTTCAAAGCTTCTACTCATGATCAATCAACATTCATTACCTTTAGAAACTAAGTAATCTGGAGGTAGACTTGGACAAAAGGTGTTTAAATAAGATATTTCCATAGGTACACTTAAACACCATTTATAATCATAACAATCCACAACTTTGCATATCATTTCATTTCTCCACCACTAAAAGTCATGTGCATAATCATGAATCAAAGGAATTTTCAAAGTTGTAATATGGGCAAAGGTAAGTTGAGAGGTATTTGGGTCAAGTAGCTTGAAGGTCATTAAGCTAGTGAAGTAAAAGTAACACTCAATGAGATATCAAGTGCACAAGTTAACATTTATCCAAAGCTGAGTACCGTCAGCTACGAAGAATGCAATAATTATGTTTCACAACTCAATTCAACTCTCACACCATAAAACACATGAATATAACATAAAAAGTTCTCCATTCAACACAACATCTACCTCATATGCAATATATTCAAACACCCATTCAATACAACCTAAGGAGGATAAACAATTAATTAGCAACATTTCAAAGTAATTGTATTTCCTCCTTGATACTTTTATTCAAACTCACATATTTTTTCTTTCTTTTCCGTTTTCTTTTTCTTTCCTTTTTTGTTCTTTTTTCTCTTTTTTTCACAAATAGAAGCTACATCAACATATGATTTATAACATGCTATTTTAACAAATATAACCAACCCATATGCATGTCATAGGTGTAGATTGCATTGTATTTTTATAGGTAATTTGATATGTGTTTAGTGGTTAATTTGATTGTTTAGTGTGTGTCTAGGTTAAGAATTGTGTTAGTTCATAAACATTTGTGTTTTAAGTGTTCTTTGGGTGAGAACATGTCTTTGAGCTTCAATTATA
>JAOQML010122994.1:0-19457 GCA_027568935.1 Erythroxylum urbanii
AGTATTTTATTTTATACTATATTTTTGCTTATTCTTACAAATTTTATTTTATTTTATACTATATTTTTGCTTATTCTTATAATTTTTACTTTTTATTTATTATATATCAGTTTTATAGCGATTTAATACCGATTGAATCTTTAAGCCTTAAACATTTTCTTTAATTGATTCGATGTTCGGTTTGGTTTTTAAAACATTGTTCCCACTAAAGACATCTTATGCAAGTCCAACTTGCCCTAGTTACAAAGCCAATCAATGCCCCGTGGTCATCGCAACTCAAACCATGCTTGATCTTTACTTCGTTAAGTTATCTTGGTGCCTTTGGCATGCCTTTCTCGTGCCTAATCTATGTTAGACGTTGGCCAAGGCTCACCAATGCTAGCAAAAAGGGTTCTGCAATGTTAAGGGGCTAACAAACTACCCCCATTAGATGAACCCGATGCCCTCGTTGAAACAAAATGAAGGTAGTCATTTACCTGGTCTTTGAATTGCTATAAGGTTATGTCTTTCTCCCAAGTAGCTTCCGAGACTGGCTTAAATTTTCACTGAATCAGGAACTCCATCCTTCGAATCTTCTTGTGTTGCCCCAATATTCAATGATCCAAAATCTTCTCAATTTGCTCATCGAATTGTTTCCTTACTGTCGATAGAGCTCTTTTTACTTTACTTCTTTTAAGACCTGTTGAATCCTCATGATATGGTTTAAGGAAAATCACATAAAAAGTATGATGTACCTTTAAACACTCGGGTAACTTGAGGTGATAAGCTACCTTTCCCACATTTCCAAAGATCTCAAATGGCCTATCATACTTTAACATCAACCCTCGATGCACCTGCTTGCTACTAATCTTCTTCCAAATTTGGGGAGTAAGTTTGAGAAGTACCTTATCCCTGATGTCAAAATTAAGCAGTCTTCTCCTTTGATCCGCATATTTCTTCATCCGTTTGGAAGCTTTGCAAAGACTATCCCTTGCTTTATCCAATAATTCTTGCTTTTTCTTCACAAAATGATAAGCAACTGGACAATTTCCTCCTGACATATGTTGAGTTACCTTGAGAGGAGTGAGTGGTTATTGTCCCAGAATAACTTCAAAAGGTCTTTTCTCCATTGTCGAGGATCTATTTAAGTTATAACAAAATTGTGCAGTACCAAGTAAACTTAGTCAATTTCATTTACTTAAATTTACATAATGTCACAAGTATTCCTCCAATAAGCCATTATTTCTTTCCGCTTGGCCATCTATTTATGGGTGATTCGTAGTTGATAACTTCAATTCACACCCCATTATGTTAAAGAGAGACGTCCAAAATCGGGCATCTCAGTCACTTACTATATCTGTTAGAACCCAAAATGCTTCACCATATTTTTATAGAAAAGCTCCACAACAACATCTAAGGGACACGAAGCTGGAGGCACAAAGACTGCATACTTGGAGAACCTATCAACCATCACTATGATCGACGTCATGTTGTCCACCTTTGGGAACCTTACAATGAAGTCAATCGAAATCGACATCTATGGTCTTTTCGAAATTAACAAAGGTTGCAATAAACCTGCCTCCTTCTTCCTTTCAGGTTTATCCAATTGACAAATAAAGAAATTTTTGACATATACCTGAATGTCGTTCACCTTCTTTGGCCAATAGTAAGATTAGGAAAGGAGCGTTAACATCCGTTCAAGTCCGAGGTAACCAACCCACTGTGAATCATATGTCTCCTTCATTAATTGCTTCTGTAAGGCACAAAATATTAGCACTTACAATTGATTATTCTTCCCTTTACCTTTTGTGGACTAAATGATTGAGAGGGTAGATGGCCATTCTTTTTACTATTTTCTTGGTGGATATTCAGGATACAATCAAGTGTTTATATACCTGAAAGACTGAGATAAGACCACTTTTACTTGTCCTTATGAGACTTTCGCTTATCAGAGGATGCCTTTTAATTTACGCAATGCATCTGTCATATTCCAAAGATGCATGATGGCCATATTTGCGGACATGAATAAGAACTTTATGAAGGTATTTATAGATGACTTCTCTGTCTTTAGAGATTCTTTTGATCATTGTTTGTTTAATTTAGACAGAGTGCTTCAAATACATGAGGAGTTTCATCTAGTCTTGAACTGGAAGAAGTGTCATTTCATGGTCCAAAAGGGAATTGTATTGGACCATAAGATTTCATGAAAGGGGATTGAAGTGGATCGAGCTAAGACTGAATTGATTTAAAAGCTACCACCTCCTACTAACATCAAGGGCATTCAAGCCTTCCTTGATCATGTAGGGTTCTACAGATGGATCACCAAGGATTTCTCTCTTATCGCTAGACCCTTCACTCATTTATTAGTTAAAGATGTGCCTTTTATGTTTAGTAATGCTTGTTTGGATGCTTTTAACAGGTTCAAGAAGGCATTTACAATAACACCCATTCTGACATCGTCGGATTGGTCTCTTCCTTTCAAGATTATGTGTGATGTAAGCGATCATGCCATTGGCTGTGTCCTTATCCAACTAAAAGAAAAGTAGCTGCATGCCATCAATTATGCAAGCAAAACCCTGATGGGAGCACAACTGAATTACATAACTACGAAAAAGGAGTTGCTTGCTGTGGTATTTGTATGTGAGAAATTTTGTTCTTATCTTTTAGGCTCTTATGTTCTTGTTTTTACAGATCATACAATATTGTGATATCTCTTTGTCAAGAAGGATACCAAAGCTAGGCTCATCCAGTATGTGCTTCTACTCCAAGAATTCAATATTGAGATTAAAGACAAGAAGGGAGCAAAAAATGTTGTAGCGGACCACCTATCACGACTTGAAAAGGGCACCATGAAGAAGAAGAGGAAATCAAGTAAAGCTTTCCTGATGAGGCTTTAATGATGGTAGAAAATCCTTTTCGTCCTTGGTTTGCAGATATTGCAAACTAGCCCTCAGGTGGTATTCTTCCTTCTGATTTCTCATATCAACAAAGCAAGCATTTCCTATTCTAGTATTTTCCTTATATTTGGGATGAATCTGTGTTATATAAAATTTGTGCTAACAATGTGATTCGCAGGTGTGTCTTTGAAGATGCAAAGCCTGACGTTTTGACTCAATGTCATAGTTCTGTGTATGTAGGACACTATAGAGTGAACAAGCAGCTTGTATCTTGGAATATGGGTTCTATTGGCCAAGTTTGTTCAAGGATGCCCAAAACTTTGTGCTACAGTGTGATAGATGCTAGAGAATGGGAAACATATTAAAGCGGGACGAGATGCCACTTTCGAATATCATAGAAGTGGAAATATTTGTTGTGTGGACCTTGGATTTTATGAGACCATTCCTATCCTCCTTAGGTAACATATACATATTGGTTGGAGTTGATTATGTTTCAAAGTGGGCTAAAGCTATAGCTACTCCAACTAATGATGGTAAGGTGGTGCAAAGATTTATCAAGAAGATTTTCATTAGATTTGGAGTGCCTAAAGCGATAATTAGTGATGGAGTCATTTTTGCAACAAACCCTTTGAAGCTCTATGAAAAACATATAATGTGCATCATCGAGTGGCAACTTCTTACCATCCACAAACGAGTGGCCAAGTGGAAGTGGTGAATAGAGAATTGAAGAAGGTTTTATAGAGGTAGTGAGCACTTCAAGGCAAGATTGGGCTTTGAAGTTAGATGATACACTTTGGGCGTATAGTACAACCTTTAAGACACCCATAGGTACTACTCCATATAGACTTATGTATGGCAAGGCTTGCCATTTACCTTTGGAGTTGGAGCATAGAGCCTATTGGGTAATTCAAAAGTTGAATATGGATTAGAAGCTTGCAGGTGAGAAGAGATTGTTACAACTTGATGAATTGGAAGAGTTGAGATTTGAAGCTTATAAAAATGTTAAGTTATACAAAGAAGGAACAAAAAAGTGGCATGATGCTCACATTAAAAAGGAGTTTAAGAGTGGAGACTTGGTGCTTTTATTCAATTCACGACTTCGGTTATTTCCTAGAAAGCTTAAGTTAAGATGAAGTGGACCCTCTAAGGTCCTTCAAGTGTTCCCTTATAGAGCTTTGGAGTTTTAAAATGACAAGGGTGAAGCGTTTAATGCCAATAGGCATAGGTACAAGCCATACTATGGAGGGACATACTCACAAGAAAGGGAATTCATCTCTTTCCTTTCTTCCACTCTTTCATTAACGCATGTGGAATAGTCATGCTAATGACCTTAACTTAGCATGTTTACCTTTCTTTTGTTTGTCTTTGTTTACTTGTTTATTTAATTTGTTTAGTTTGAGTTTTCTAAGACCTATTGGTGTTTACTTAGGCTTTGTTTGAGTTTTAACTTGTTTTCTCTTCAAATTTCTTGTTGGATAGGTGATTTTGATGTGTTTGCAGGTTGTTTGAATATTAGGAATGCATGCTAAGCTTGGAAGAGGGTTGAAAAGCTAGAAAATCAAGATTAGGTGTCTGTATAGTGCTAACGATCGTGGGAATGGGCCTGTTTCCCATGATCATGGGAAAGCTCTTCAGAAATTTTTTGGAACCTTAACCCACGATCGTGGGAAGCACAGGGATTCCCACGATTATGGGATCCCCAACCTGAAGAATTTAAAAAAAACCCTTCTTCTTTCTTCATCTTTTCACATTCTCTCACTTTAAAACTCGAAACCCACTCACCCAAACCTCACAAATCAATCTTGGTGTTTTCTCCATTTTTTCCATCATTATTCACTCCCTTCACACTTGTTTCACATTACCTACTTAAGAATCCAAGGATTCGATAAGTTTTTCTCTCTTTCTCTCTTAAAAATGTGCTAATCTCTCTTTTGACTCTTTTTGTAGGTTTTTCTCCTTAAATGGCTCCAAGGAAGCTGTTAACCTATAAATCAACTGACCAACTGAGACTCCAAGTTTTCGGAGAAGACTCTTTGAAATTTTGGAGCCCCATTCTATGGAGCTCTGAAATCCTCAGATATGTACTACTGTTAAGAACAGGAAGGGCAAGGATGCATCCACTTCTCAACCATCCTCTTCTCAGGTGCCCCTAGAGCCCCAAGAAGCAGTTGCAGATTAACCAACCATAGTAGCAGATGTCGACAAGTTCCAGCAAATCCTCAACCAAAAGGCTAAAAACTATCAACAAATGACATTGCAAATTAATGAGATCAGCACCCAGATAAGATAAGTGTATAAGGAGTAGCGGTACATCAAAAAGAAATTCCTCGAGTTCATCAGATGAAGAACTTTGAAGTCTCTTCCCCTTACGCCTCGCCACCATAATCTCCATGAAGCTTTCTTACCCTTTACTTTTTACGTTTTTTTATTTACCTTGTTAGTTATTTTACTTGTTTATTTGTTTGATGCTATATTTTATGTTTAGGTTTTCTTTTGTGGTTGCCTTATCACATTTAGGATAATGTGTTATCTAAGTGTGGGGAAGGGACATTTGCTTTGTCAATTGCATTGTTTTAGTTTATTTTAGTCACTGTTTGAATTTTGTTAATTAGGATGCACGTTTTTGGCATATTAGGTTGTTGTTTTATATTGTTTTGTGTTAACAATGGAGCCATACTTGAATTGTTTTGATTTATTTTTCCATGAGATTCTGTCATACTAGTTGGAATGAGATTGAATGCATACTTGAACTCAGATCAGGCTACTTGAGTAAAAAGTGAACCATGCTGAGTGATGAAAAGTAGTTGGTTGCATAAGCTTCCTCAAAATTTGACAGTTAAACAATGAGGTAGTATAGAGATGCATAACGAATTTTCATTTGAGTCAATATGAGGATTGAGCCTATACCACTCCATCTATAGTCATTTTATTTCTTTATTTATGTGGTGCTTCCTTAGGTTATTACCTTTAGAAATTACTTTGAATCAGTTTGAGTATAATGGATGCATACTTAATAGAGATGACTAAGGCCCTTTTTTTACATTAACCTTTGGCTTAAATGGCCTACCTTTTATTATCCCTTGCTACCCCCGTTGAGCCTTAACTCTTTTGTTTCTTAAAAACACCCCACATTTTAAAACCTGAAACCCCATTAACCTACCCATTCACAAGCTTAGTAGAGTATTAAGTGATGCATTAGTCTAAAAAAAAGAAACAATAAACAAAATAGCATCTAAATGCAATGTAATCCAAGAGTAGAAGTATCACTTAACTCATCTAAGAAAAAAGGAAGAAAATTTTAGTAGCTTCAATAATTGTAGAGTAGTACTATATTTACATTTTTGTATCTTAGAAATATGTTTTGTTATCCCTTTGTTCACTTATTACTTTATGAATGCTTGTGTTAAACCCATTACCCCTTTTGACTGACCTTAACCCTTACCACATTACAACCCGAAGCAAGTCCTTTTGATCTATTTATGCATGTAATCATTGTAGAGGAGAATTAGTGTATTAGCAAGCCTATGATAGTATAGTTTCCTATAGGAAGCTTGAGCGAAACACTAACCATCAAACACTTGAGAGAAATGAGTGAAACTATAAGGAAGGTTCATTTTGCATTTATACTTATCTTTGAGAGATGGTGCCATAAGTTGAGTTTGCTTATGTACACTAATGAAAAGTAGTCCTGATATGTGTTGTAGCTTGACATTTGAGTTAGCCAAAATTTGAAAGATTGCATGCTTTGATATTTGTGAAAATGAAGTGATGGAATTGATTGGTTGTGTTTGATTTTTCTTGAGGACAAGTAAAGATTTAAGTGTGGGGAAGTTGATAGTTGTGCTTTAGTGTGTGTTTTTCTAAGTATTTGGCATGTGTTTCTTGCATAATAAGTTGTTATTGTTATGTTTTAGGACCTATTTTGTGTGTTTTACTTTAGTTTGTTCTTCATGGTTGTTCTTTTATGTTTGATTTTGGTTTAGGGTAAGAATTGATCATTTTGGTGTAGGAATGGAGGGTGGCCACCATTGTGATTGAGCTAGGGACCAAGAGAGGAGAAGAGAAGTGGAGGAGTTGTAGAATAAGAATCCACGATCATATGATTCATGCTAATTCCCACGATCGTGGGATTTGGAGTTAGAAAAAACATGAGTTTCACTTATTTTTAGGGTTTTATGACTTGTCTTATTGTATATAAGGGCACAAATCCCTAAGGCCGTGGGGGTGATGGGAGAACTTGCCTTATTAAGCTAAAAAATAGATTTAGAGCCTAGAGAGAGGTAGAGAATCAAGATTTCCATTCCAAATTAGGCAAAGAGAACACTAACTCTAAATTTTCCAAATTTAGCCAAAGAAGGGGAGGAGCTTGCTTCATCTAGTTTTTATTTCCTTTTCTCTTCTAGCATCTTTATAATGGAATTTTTGGTTGTTAAAGATGTTAATCACATTATGAGTGGCTGAGTTATTTGTATATATTACTTTTGAACTGCTTTTTGAACTCCTACTTTGTTGATTTGAATGAATGATGCTTTTGATGAATGTTGAGCTTATACCTTGCAATATATTGAGAAATTTAGTTGGGTAAATTGTGTAGAGCTGTATAATGAGACTTGGCACTCTATAAACCTACATTCATCAAGTTCATTGATTAGTTAGAGAGAGATCTTAGCTAATTAGTTGATTACCCTTAGGATAACTTCATAACTAGTTGAATTGGTAGACTGATTTTGTAGATTGAGAGATTGCATAATCATTTCTGTTTAACTTGGCCAGGGATAATTAATGACACCTTGAGAGAGGGAAGTTAATACATTAGGACATCTTAGGTGAGGCACAATTCAATTAATAGGGTAGGAGGGAGATAAAATAGGGAAAAAGTGATCTCTAATTGTTAAATCTAGTATTCCAAGTTTCTGCACTTTTGCTTTATTATTTGTTCATTGTTAGTTGTTTGATTTAATTTAATTTTTTAGTTTATATTCATTAAAATTGATTCTCAAACGAAGCAGCCTGAATTAAGTATCATCCAAACACAATCTCTAAGGGATCGATATTTTTTCTTTACTATAAGTTACACCCCGTATACTTGCAGTTTTGAGTGTAAAACTAGTGAATTGGTTTTGCAATCAGTAAACTCTTACAGAGAGGGTTAAGCAAGAAATGCTAGTTCCATCGAGCTTAAGCCTATTTATAATAAGCTTTAGTAGTTTTCGTAATTTAATTGAAATTAAATTCTAATTAAATTTTAATTAGAATTACAATTAATTCTAATTAAATACCAATTATGCCTAAATAAGATTCAATATCTTATATTGATCCTTATTTATTAAATATCTCATATTTAATCATAATGTTACTCAAACTTTACAATCAAGTATAACTTGATTAAATTAACTTTCCTTTCTGGAACCTATTATATATGTGAGATCCATTAGGTTTCCAAATATATTGGCAATGATTATAAATTATAATTTTATTCATAATTAGAATTAGATAAATTAAAACTCCTTTTAATTTATCTTTAATTCTCCAATTAAACAATTTATAATCATAGATTAAGATTGACGTCTAGTAAAGCGTCATGACCACCTAAATATTTAGGAATGTCAAAGTGGTTTTGACTAACCTTTTCGTGCATGTTTTTTGCCGTATAATTCTTTCTTTTCATCATAACATGTTCCAATTAGACATAGAGCATGAAATTAATGTCTACTCTATTTTGATTCCAATCATATTAGTTCTTCACCATTAGCTATCGATTTAATTAATGACATTTGTAAACTATTTACAAAATGTCATTCTACCTTGGCCAAGGATTTCTCGAATCAATACTAATCGAGAACAATGAAACATTCTCCGTCATTATTTTAGGTTGATAAATCCTATCTTGATTAGTTAACTACCTCCATATAGTTCATACTACATCCAATGACTACCGATTAAACAACCCATGATTAAATAGATCATAAGTAGTATCAAAACATAGCAATCCCTATATAAGATAACTTTTGATGCGGAACCTCAAAGCTAAAGAACCCAAAACCCCTTAAACACACACTTTGGATAGAACATGAACAAGAAGAAATCCTTAACCCTAATGAACCCTTAATCAATTATATGAAAGGAAATGCATATAATAAGGTTTATTTGAAAACAAGAATAAAAATTCGCAAGTGATTACCTTGATAAGGATTATATTCTTGATGCAATAGAAGAGGATAAGAAATCCTCTTAAGAATTTGTTATTCATCCAATATAACCCTAAGCAATATTTATTATAATGTATTTACACCCCTTACAAAGAAAGAAACCTAACTATGTAAAAGACCTTCAAACATGGGCCTTTCATCAAAATAATTAAAGCCCAAACTAATATTTCTAAAATACAACCCATAAAACCTAAAAGATTTAAACAAGCCCAAGACATAAGCAAAAGGTTGCCGAAAGTTATGCTTCTAAAGTAAAATAATTAATTAAACAAGAACAAAAGCATTCTTTCACATTTCGTCCAACTTGATTAGTTATGATGCCATTGGCCCTCATTTTCTCTTGAGATTCTATGTCATCTATAATTTAGCCCATATAGAATTAAAGCACTTCTTTGAACTTCTTAGCTCTTGATTTTGTTATTGGTCCCTCTAACATTACTAGCTAATCTTTGGCCCTATTTTGCTCACAAAGTCCCATGGTCATGCTCATATCATCCCCTACCTTTTTCAAAGGATTCGTCCTCGAATCTGAATCAAAGTCAAAAGGAGATAAGTCAAAAACATTAAAAGTAGCAGTAACATTATACGCACCTAACAAGTCTATCTTGTATACATTATCACTGATGCGTTTCAACATTTGGAATGGTCCATCACCCCTTGCATCAATTTTTGACTTCCTTTGCTGTGGAAATCTTTTTTTTTTGCATATACACTCAAACCCAATCACCTAGTTCAAAGAGAACTTGCTTTGTACCTTTATTTGCTTTATGTATATATGCAATTCTTTTTCTTAATATATGCACGTGCTTTCTCGTGTATTGTTTTAACCAAGTCAGCCTTCTTCTTGCCATCTAAACTAGCAATCTCAATCAAAAGTAAAGGCATCAAATCCAACACAGTTAATAGATTAAAACTATACACAATTTTAAATAGAGAATAACCTGTAGAAGAATGAATAGAACGATTATATGCAAACTCAATGAATGTCAAACAATCTTCAAGTTTTCAAGTTCTTCCTCATAATTGCACGCAACGTGGTTCCTTAAGTCCTATTAACTACTTCAGTTTGTCCATCAGTTTGTGGATGACATATGGTAGAAAATAAAAGTTTAGGACCTAACTTTCCCCACAAAACTCTCCAAAAATAACTTAGAAATTTAACATCCCTATCTGAAGCAATGGTCCTTGGCACATCATGAAGCTGAACCACTTTCTTAAAGAAAAGACCAGCAATGTTTATTGCATCATCTATTTTCTAGCAAGCAATGAAATGAGTCATTTTACTAAATCTGTCCACAACAACATATATGTTATCTTTACATTTCCTAGTCCTAGATAAACCCAATACAAAGTCCACAGATATATCAGTGTAGGATTCACTAGGTACAGATAAAGGTGTATACAAACCACGAGGCATAGACTTAGACTTAGCTTATTTACATGTAATACACTTAGCACAAGCCCTTTCCATATATTTTCTCATATTTGGCCGATAAAAATGTTCACCAAGCATATTTAAGGACTTTTGCACACCAAAATGCCCCATTAACCCTCCACTATGTGATTCTCTAACAAGAAACTCTCTACCACATAAGAATGCCAAGTTGTTTACCCCTAAAAAGATATCCTTCATGTCTATAGAACTTATCAGTTGCAGCATGTTCAAAAACTTGATATACATTAGCAAACTAAACATCTTCCATATATAACTCTTTCCAATGCTTAAATCCAAGTTACTTAGAAGTAAGCATAAAAATAAAAGAGTACATTCTCGATAATGCATTAGCCACAACATTTTCCTTACCTTGCTTGTATTTAATCATATACGAAAATGTTTTAAGATACTCCACCCAACTTGCATGCCTTTTTCTCAGTTTCCCTTATCCCTTCAAGTACTTGAGAGATTGATGATCACTATATATCACAAACTCTTTAAGTAGAAAGTAATGTTCCCAAACTTTAAGAGCTCTCACTAAGTCACAAAGCTCCTTATCATAAGTGGAGTAGTTTAAAATTGATTCGCTCAACTTCTCACTAAAATATGATACAAGTCGATTCTCCTACATCAAAACATCCCTTATACCAATCCAGAAGCATCACATTTAATCTCAAAAGTCTTAGAAAAATCAAGTAAACGTAAAACAAGTGCAGTATATAACTTTTCCTTTAAAGTATTAAAAGCATTTTCCTGTTCTTTCTCCCATCTAAAACCAACATTATTTTTAATGATTTCATTCAATGGAGCAGCAATAGTAAAGAAATACTTAACAAATCGCCTATAAAAACCTGTTAAGCCATGGAAATTCCTAACCTCACTAACTGACTTAAGTGTTGGTCATTCTTGAATTGCTTTCACCTTTTCAGAATCAACCTCAACTCCCTTAGAACTCACCACAAATCCTAAGAAGATAACTTTATCCATACAAAAAGAACATTTCTTAAGATTTGCATACAACTTCTCTTTCCTAAACACATCCAAAACAACCTTAACATGCTAATTTAAGTTCTTACTATAAATCAATATGTCATCAAAGTAAACAACCACAAATTTACTAAGGAATTCATGCAAAATATGATTCATTAAAGGCATGAAAGTACAAGGTGCATTAGATAAGCTAAAAGGCATTAACAACTACTCATACAATCTATATTTGGTCTTAAATGTAGTTTTCCATTCATCACCTTCTTTCATCCTAATATAATGATAGCCACTTTTTAAATCAATTTTAGTGAATATGCAAGCACCATACAACTCATCTAGCATATCATCTAATATAGGAATAGGATAGTGATATTTTACATTGACCTTGTTGACCACTCTACAATCCACACAAATCCTCTAAGTTCCATCTTTCTTTAGCAATAAAAGAACTGACATAGCATAAGGACTCATGCTCTCCCTCACGTACCCCTTCTTAAGCAATTCATCATCTTGCCTTTGTAATTCCTTCGTCTCCTCTGGATTGCTTCGATAAGCTCGATAATTAAGAATTTGAAGTCCTGATAACAAGTCAATCTGGTGCTCAATCCCTCTCAAAGGTGGTAACCGACGGGTTCCCCTTTAGAAAAAACATCATCACAATCCTACAATAAGGACACAAACACACTAGGCAAATTTGGGTCAAGGTCAGTGTTAGTAAACAAAGTTTCCTTAACCAAATCAAGATTAAGGCTCTTTTGCCTAAATATGTACTCTTTACTCTCTCTCTTTTGTATAAAAACATGATTGTATCTTAAATTTTTTACTCCTCTCATTTTGTCTTTGCTCACTTTTCACGTTCTTTTCTTTCTTTTCTTTTACTAACTTCTTCTCTCCTGCACATCCCACTTTCTCTTCCTCACTTGTGCAGTCGCTCACCATTAGGCCTTTAATTTTATTCTTTTCTCTCATAGTCTCTTTTCTCTCATCTTTCTTTTTCACCTCGCTTCTTGAACCCTCGTTTGATGATTGTTGAATTTTTAGTTATTCAAGGTACACTTCTTTGGGTGATAAATGAACAAGGGTAACTTTCTACCCATTATATATAAAAGAATACCTATTCATGTACCCATCATGCATAACATGCCTATCAAATTACCATGGAACACCCAACAATATATGACCAGTTTACATAGACATGACCTCACACACAACTTCATCCGCATATCTACCAATAGAAAATGCAACAACTACTTGCTTAGTAACTTTAACTTCACCACTTTCATTCAACCATTGTAGTCTATATGGATTAGGGTGTTTATCACATTTCAACCTCAATTTCTCTACCAAAGTAGTACTAGCCACATTAGTGGAACTACTCATATCTATAATCATGCTACAAGCTTTCCCACCTACTAAGCATCTCGTTTCAAATATGTTCTCCATTTGTTCTAGGCTATCTTTCTTCACATTCAAGTTCAATGCATGTCTAGCAACTAAAGATTTACCCTTCACAGTATACTCAACATTCTTATCAACATAAAAAAAATCTTCTAAAGGTGCTATACTTAAATCACTACCATCTGACTCATTACCATCATCTACCATCCGACTCATTACCATCATCAAACTCAGAAACAATTTCACCACCCTTAATAAACATACTCTTCCTATTAGGACAATCAGATGTATAATGATCACGCCCTTGACATTTAAAGCACTCAATATCCCTATGTTTAGAAGGTTTAGAGGATGGATTAGTAGTACCTTTTTGAATTGAAGTAATCCTCTCTTTGCCTTTGTTTAACTTGTTTCCTTTCTCCTTAGAATCCAAATAGTGCTCCCTCTTCTTATCTTCTTTTTTGCTCTATTTTGGATTCCATTTGTTACTGGAATTTGAGAAAGACTTGGTTGCCCTTATTTGTTTTTGTTACCTCTCCACCTTTATGGCCATATTCACTAGATCCTCCATCTCTATATAATGTTGCAACTCAACCAAATCAACAATTTCCCTATTCAATCCACCCATGAATCGAGCGATTGTCACCTCTTCCTCCTCTTCTATGTTAGCTTTAATCAATAGTATCTCCATCTCCTTTTGATAATCATATATTGATCTAGTTCCTCATATGAGTCTATGTAATTGTTGGTGCAACTGTCTATAGTAATAAGGTGACACAAACCTCTTTTTCATCATTCTTTTCATCTCTTCCCAAATGGATATAGGTGGTTCTTTATTCCTTCTCCTAGTTTTTACCAATTCATCTTACCAAACTAATACATAATCAGAGAATTCTACTGCTGCCAATCTCACTTTCTTATCTTTAGAATAGTTGTGACAAGCAAAAATGATGTCCACCTTCTCTCCCATTCCAAGTATACTTCAGCATCATTCCTACCTTTGAAGGACATAATTTTCATCTTGATGGCATTAATTTTGCTATCTTTTCTCTCCACTCTTTCTTCCCTCCTTACTCTACCCCTCACGAATTGCACTTCATCTTCATACTCGTCATACATTCTTTCCAATTCTTCCTCCTGGTGCCTATGACTGTCAATTGATCTACTACGATTTTAGATTATAATAGTCTCATTAATTCTCTCATCCATCCCATCCATCCTAGTAGATAACTTCTTAAACTCATTTATGAATGCCTTATACAACACTTTCAAATCAGGCACATTGTTGTCCTCCTCATGTAATTTTTATTTTCCATCCTTTCTATTGGCGATTCTTATAACAAAAAACTGCAAGAAAAATGGTTAGCAATAAAAAGATAACCTCACAAGTCACTCCCTTACATGTTTCACTTAAAAGATGGCACTTCACTTGTGTTTCAGTCAAAAATTAGCTTTTATCCTCTTTAAAGCTTACACACTCAAGCCTTTTTCCACTCAAACTTGTTGTCCTCAATTGCACTTTAGAATTCAATTTCCAACCAAGGTATTGCACAAAAAATGAAAATACCTAAGAAATACATTGGACACAAATCTAGAAACAAGAATATCGAAATGAATGAAGGTAAAATGGGCATACAAGAGGAAAGGATGTAAGATGCCTAAAAAAGTACAGAATTTAAATTAACAAGAATCAATGTTTTTAATTATGGTGTAAATGGAAACAAAAAAAGAGACAAAATAGAAACTTAAAATGAAAGAAAATGATAAGACTAATGCACAAATGCGGGAATCGAAATTTCCCTAGTGGAAAAATAAACTTGAATGCAAAGATGTAAAGACATTAAACAAAATAGGAAGCCAACAAAAGAAAATCCTATAATCACACCAACCCCAAAGTTTTTTTTGCAATTGATTTTTTTAATTTAATTTTTTTAAACACTAGCTAACATGTTCGTTAGTCTTTAACGCCAACATCTCATCTCTTTTTTCTTTTTTTAACTTTTTATCTCTTTTTTTTAAGTTAGCAACGCTTTCTTCTTGTCTAGCTACTAATTTTTTGTTTTTTTTAGAAAAACATAATAATAAGATGAACCTTAATTTCGAGTTCTAATGGAAAATAATAATAATAATAACATATAAACATAAGATACAAAAGAATTTATCCTAATCCAAGCTCTAATACCAAACGATGCGGAACCTTAAGACTAAAGAACCTGAAACCCCTTAAACACACTCTTTGGATAGAACATAAACAAGAAGAAATCCCTAACCCTAATGAACCCCAAGTCAATTATATGAAAGGAAACATATATAATAAGGTTGATTCGAAAACAAGAATAGAAATTTGCGACAAGTGATTACCTTTATAAGAATTATATTATTAATGCAATATAAGAAGACAAGAAATTATCCTTCTAGAATTCGTTATTCATCCAATCTAACCCTAAACAATGTTTATTATGATGTATTTATAACCCTTGAAAAGAAAGAAGCCTTAACTTCGTAAAAGGCCTTTAAACATGGGCCTTTCACTAAAATAATTAAAGCCCAAACTATTATTTCAAAAATACAACCCATAAAACCTAAGAGATTTAAACAAGCCCAAGACATAAGTAGTAGGCTACCAAAAGTTATGCTTCTAACATAAAATAATTAATTAAATAAGAACAAAAGTCTTCTTGCACATTCTGCTCTTGATTCGTTATGATGCTATTGGCCATCATCGTCTCTTGAGATTCCTTGTCATCTACAATTCGGTCTATGTAGGAGTGAAGTGCTTCTTTGAACTTCTTACCTCTTGATTTTGTTATTGGTCCCTCTGACATTACTAGCTCATCTTTGACTCCATTTCGCTCACAAAGTTCCATGGTCATGATCACATCAACTTTGGTGACCTAAAGTCAAAGGATAATTTATACAATCATCACAATGAGAATTCCATAGACATATAAGTAATGTTCCAAATAGATTTCTTATATTGGGCCTATTCAGTGAACTTACGATTACTTCCTTCATAAGGAAAAATAACATGTGCTAGTCTTTTTGCATTCTATTAATGTCCGATATTAATAGAACAATGGATAAGAACAATTTAAGGATAATACATAAATGCAATATGAATCTCATAATTATAATCTCATTATAATTTTATTTTCAATGCACAATTATCCCATAGACTTTATTATATACATATAAACATATACGAGATAAAGAATGCCTTTAAATAATTGTCATTAAACTATAACCAAAGCAAATGACTGTAGGGCATAAACTAATAATCTTCCACTTGCATTAAGCCAATCATTTAAGTATCTCATACCTTATCACCATATTATGATTATTCTACTGCTGGGATAGTGACTTAATCCCCTACACTTAGCTTTTGGCTGTCTTCGGGCAAAACATCCAAATTAAGCTCAAAGACTCGAAACATTTACTCATTTCCAATATGTTCCAAGAATACATAATCATAAACAAAGATGAATGACTTTCAAAAAATCATAGCAAGAAATCAACATTCCAAGCTTTTACTCATGATCAATCAACATTCAATATCTTTAAAAATTGAGCAATCTAATGGTAGACTCGAAAAATGTGTTTAACTAAAATACATCCACGAGTATACTCAACACCATTCATAATCACGATAATCCATAACTTTGCATATCATTTTATTTCTCTACCACTATAATTCATATGCAAAATCATGTATCAAAGGACTTTTCAAGGTTGTAATGTAGGTAAAGGTAAGGTGAGATGTGTTTGGGTCAAGTAGCTTGAAAGTCATCAAAGCTAGTGAAGCAAAAGTAACACTCATCAAAAACTGGGTACCGTCAGCTATGACAAATGCAACATTTATATTTCACAACCTCATTCAACTTTTACACACCAACCACATAAAGCATATACCAATCTGAAGGAATCACTCATACAATTTATGCTAACAACACATTTAAACCACAAGAGTGAACCTTCCAAGCCAATATCTTCGTCATGTTTAACATACTCAAATAACATATTCATTACAACTCTAGGAAGATGCATTAATTATAAATAACTTTGCAAACTCACATGCATTTCCTCTTTAATAAATTTATTCAAACTTTTTTCTTTTATAATTATTTCTTTATTTTTCTTTTCTTTTCTTTTCTTTTTCTTTTCTCTTTTCTTTCTTTCTTTCCCCCTCTTTTTTTAACATTAAAAGAAACTACATTAACATGGGAATTTCAATGATAAGACATAACAAAACATCCCAACATTAACCAACCCTTCAATATATACACCCCCACACTTAGAATTTTGTACATCCACAAACTCACCTCCCCTAGCTTATGGTTTAGGTAGGAAATTTGGGAAAGTATAAAGACGTAATGTGGTTAGTATATAAAGAAAAAGTATAAAGCTTAAAGGGGTTTATCAAGGGAAAAATCATATCAATAAGATAGGTTATTTGGCTAATGTAGTTTATGAAAAACAAAGAATGCCTATTCATATCCATTTTAGTGCATGTGATAAAAATATGGTCTCGAATAGAAATTCAATGAAAAATTAAGATGTACATGTCATGAAGGTCACACATTATCAAAAGACAATGAGACTAGAATGGATGTTTCAGTCTAATAGGGCTCAAAATCTCATCGTCTTTGTCTATCACTAATCACTATTATTCTAAAGATAATACATATCGACCAATCACAAGAGTAAAAATACATGTCAAAGTTGCTATGAAATTCTCTAGTCAATTCATTCTCTACTCATGATTAAATAATCCTAAAACCAATAGAAAACTAGCAAATGTTTCTTTGTTTGTTTTATTCTTTCTCTCATTTTGATTGAAAACTTAAAAACAAGCAAAAATAAACCAACAAAGAAACACACATGTATAAAAAAAATAAATGTGAAAATTTAAAAGTAAAGAAATTGACTTCCCTTGGGTTACCTCCCAAGAAGCGCCTTAGTTTAGGGTCATTGACTCGACTCCATGTTTTCCTCATGTTACAAAATTGTGATCTTCTAGTATTACAGTTAGCACCACTTCCACTCAAGGTTGTTCGAGATAGGGCCTTAGTTGATCATCATCCCTATTCAGCATCTTCCCTATCCTTAGATTCTCAATCTCGACTGAGTTCATACACTCTGGAAATATTTTGAACGTCTCTTTACCATTTTCTTCTTCCTTTAATTCCTCAAACCTGTTAAGAAAAGGTAAAGAGTCAGTCTCAATAATAATTATGAACTAAATTTTTACCTCTGAGCTAAAAGATGTATCTTTTTCTACTTCGAGCTGTTCTTCGACACAAGTAAGTCATTAAGGTTTGACCTCAAAATTCTCAAGCTCCTCTTCACTCTATAAGGTTTCCGTGCTAATATCCATCAGGTACTCCTCAGGTTGATATGGTTGCATCTCTTTGCTTTGTGATGCTAGGCAGTTGATAGCTTCCATCAATTTATCCACCTGGCTTGTCAAGTTTTGGATTATAGAACTTGTTTTTTGCTGAAATTGCAAAGTGTTAGCAATATACACATTAACTAATTCTTCTAAAGATGTACCTAAGTCTTGATAGGAAGCTTCTGGTATGTACGAGAATTGTTGTGCTTTTTACAAACTATCATGGAAGTAATTCGACTGATTATCCCATCCATAACAAAGTTAGGTTGATCATTCCAAACATTGTTATATGATTGAGAATATGAACTAAAGAAAAAATTACTTCCATTCATATCGAAAAATTTTTTTAATCACAAACACGAAACAATAAAAAATGAAAAGGTCATAAAATAACTAAAAAGAAATCAATTATGAACAAATATATATATAAAACATCAATTAAAATCACAAAAAACTAAACACCGCACTCCCCGGCAACGGTGCCAAATTTGACATGCACGTCATAACACTAGTTAAAATAAAATAACTAGACTACTACTGTAGCAGTAGTGAGTGAGTCTAGGTTGATCCCACAGGGAGTTTTTAGCTAGCTTATGAAATGAAAATTGATTGATGTTTAGGTAAATGGGGGGGGGGGATAAAATAAAATAAACCTAATGAAAACAAATTAAAGAAAATATGCAAAAAATAATAAAAGTGGGGAATTCGGTAGGGATCTGGTTCTTTAGTTCAATCTCAACCTACACCCTAATTAAGCATAATTCATTGATTTGTTGTTTTTTATCTCTCTTGGCAATTATCGATCGTAAATTAATAACAAGCTCTGTTAATCCTGATTTTTCCTTAGATTCTAGCTAATTACGAAGCGCTTGTTAATTAACCCTAGCTATCGAGAAACCTAGAATAAGCTCTCTAAATTCATCCGAACAACTGCCTTACGAATCAGAAAAATAGACCAATCTAGGTAATAATTACACAAGCTCGGATTATTTAACTTATGCTATGTTATCTCGAATGATTCGGAACCATTAGTTGCTACATATGAATCGGGAATACTGTAACATCCCGGTCCCACCTAACGGGTCGGATCAGGAAAACGGGTCTATGAGAAGACCAATGAGAGAAGTAAGGACAGACATACCTCATGCTCATGCAATTGTGAA
>JAOQML010123058.1:0-19443 GCA_027568935.1 Erythroxylum urbanii
GGTGGTAGAGGAGATAGAGTCCAAAATAGAGGTGGTTATAGAGGAAGAGCTGAAAGAGGTAGAGAGGAGGAAGAGACCGAAAAGGTAGATAAAAACATTGGCAGCATCAAAATGAAGATGCCACCATTTCAAGGAAGGAATGATGTAGATGCCTACTTATAGTGGAAAAGGAAGGTAGAAATGATATTTGCCTACCACAATTATTCTGAGGAGAAGAAGGTGAAGCTAGCGATAGTTGAGTTCTTTGATTGTGCTGCTGTTTAGTGGGATCAATTGATGGTTAGTAGAAGACAAACCGGAGAAAGACCGGTTGAAACCTGGTATGAGATGATACACATCATGAAAAATAAATTTGTGACAAGTTACTGCTATAGAGAGTTGCATCAAAAACTCCAAACATTGAGGCAAGGCATGAAGAGTGTGGAAGATTACCACAAGGAGATGGAGATAGCTATGATAAGGGCTAACATGGAGGAGGACAGAGAGGCTACCGTTGCTCGGTTCCTTGTTGGTCTAAACAAAGAGATAGCCAACGTGATAGAGCTTCATCAATACTTAGAGTTAGAGGACATAGTAAGCATGGCTATGAAGATTGAGAAGCAATTGAAGGGAAAAAGCTTCAACAAGGGCAACACCTTGGGACCTTCAAATTCTTGAGGTCCTAAATGACCCAAGAAGGAGGAAAAGAGCAAGGATA
Source organism: Erythroxylum urbanii (assembly GCA_027568935.1). Taxonomy (NCBI): domain Eukaryota; kingdom Viridiplantae; phylum Streptophyta; class Magnoliopsida; order Malpighiales; family Erythroxylaceae; genus Erythroxylum; species Erythroxylum urbanii. The sequence goes on from JAOQML010123058.1 coordinate 698, forward strand.
AGTTCTATGACAATAAAGACAAGTCCAAGGAAAAGTGGACAGCCTCTAAAGGTATGCCTACATCTAATGATCAAAATCCTAGCATTAAGCAATAAGATATCAAATGCTTCAAGTGTTTGGGTTTGGATCATAAGGCAAACCAATTTCCCAGTAAGAAGATCGTGTATTTGCGAGATGGGGTAATTGAATCAGAAGATAGTGATGGAGGTGATATGCCTGAGTTGGAAGATTGCACTGATGAAGAAGTTGAGCAACTATTCTAGGCCGAAGTACTAGTAGTGAGGCGAGCTCTCAATGCACAAGAAAAGATAGAGCTTGATGAAAAAAGGGAGAACATATTCAACACCAGATGTTTAATTAAGGCTAAGATGTGTAGTTTAATAATTGGTGGAGGTAGTTGCACCAATGTTGCAAGCACAGTTTTGATTTAGAAATTGGGGTTGCCTCTCATTAGGCACTCTAGTCCTTATAAGTTGCAATGGCTTAATAAGTGCAGAGAGGTTAGGGTGAACAAGCAAGTTCTAGTGGCGTTCTCAATTAAGAGATATTCTGATGAAGTGTTGTGTGATATAGTTCCTATGCATGCTGGTCATTTACTATTGGGGAGACCATGGCAATATGATAGGCAAGTAGTGCATAATGGATTCAAAAATAGGTATTCGTTCAAGATGGGAGAGAAACAGTTCACATTGGCACCGCTTTCACGAAGAGAAGTTTAAGAGGATCAATTGAGACTTTTAAAAGCCATGGAAGAATAGAAACTTAGAGAGGCCAAGAGTTTAAAAAGAAAAAAAAGAAAAAGAGGCCATTCAAGAAAATAAGAACAAAGGCCCAACTAAGAGTAAGTGCACTAGTGAGCAAAAGAAAGAGAGTAGTGCAATTGAAAAATGAGAGAAGAGTGGAATAAAAAAGAGTACTTTCTTTGCAAAAGAAAAAAAGTTAAGGAAGGTCATGTAAACATAGAAACCATTGGTTTTGCTTATCTATAAGGAGTTGTTTTATAATGAGAATGACCTTAACCCTTCTTTGCCTGGTGTTGTGAAACTTTCCAGATGAGTTTCCTAAGGGATTACCACCATTGAGGGGCAATAAACATTAGGAGTTCCAATTCCAAACCGCCCAACCTATAGGAGTAATCTTGAGGAGACATAGGAGCTTCAAAGGCAAATGGAGGAGTTGCTTGAGAGGGGGCACGTGAGAGAAAGTCTAAGCCCATGCATAGTTTGTGCTATTGGTGCCAAAGAAAGATGGAACTTGGCGTATGTGCGAAGATTGCAAGGCAATAAACAAGATCATGGTAAAGTATCGCCACCCCATTCCTAGGTTAGATGATATGCTTGATGAGTTACATGGTGCTTGTTTCTTTACAAAAATTGATCTTATGAGTGGTTATCATCAGATTAGAATGAAAGTAGGGGATGAGTGGAAAACAGCCTTTAAAACAAAATGTGGTCTATATGAGTGGATGGTCATGCCATTTGGTTTGACAAACGCACCTAGCACTTTCATGAGATTAATGAACCATGTTTTGCGTGATTTTATTAGCAAGTTTGTTGTTGTATACGTTGATGACATCCTGACTTATAGCAAAAGCCTTGATGGGGATGTTATGCATCTTAAATCTGTACTAGATGTGCTTAGGCGTGAAAGACTATATGCTAAACTTAAAAAGTGTTCTTTTTGTATAAATAAAATTGTTTTTCTTGGCTTTGTTTTTTTTTCCCGTGGTTTGCATGTTGATGAGGAGAAGATTAAGGCTATTAAAGATTAGCCTACTCCTAAGTGTATTGGTGATGTGCATACTTTTCACATTTTAGCTAGCTTTTATAGGTGTTTTGTGAAAGATTTTAGCACCATTATGGCACCATTGACTGAAATAATTAAAAAGGATGTTGGATTTAAGTGGAATGAGGTACAAGAACTTGCTTTTAATACATTGGAAGAAAAATTGTGTTTTGCACTTGTATTGAGTTTGACTAACTTTAATGAAGCTTTTGAGTAGGTATTGGTACTGTTTTGATGCAGGGTAGGTGCTCCATTGCATACTTCAGTGAAAAGCTTCATGAGCCATAATTGAATTATTTCACTTATGACAAGGAACTCTATGCCTTGGTAAAAGCATCAGAGACTTGGCAGCATTATCTCTGGCCAAAGGAGTTTGTGATCCATTCTGATCATGAGTCATTGAAACATCTAAAGGGCCAAGGTAAGTTGAACAAGAGGCTTGCGAAGTGGCTGGAGTTCATAGAGACCTTTCCATATGTGGTACAATACAAACAAGGTAAGCAGAATGTAGTTGTTGATGCACTTTCAAGAAGGTACACTCTAATTACGACTTTAAGCTCTAATTACAGTGGTTTGAGTACATTAGAGATTTGTACGCTTTGGATTCTGATTTTGGCCATGTGTTTAATGCTTGTGAGCATGCTACATTCCAAAGATTTTATACACATGATGGCTATCCGTTTAGGGAGAACAAGTTATATGTGCCTAAATGTTCTATGCGTGAAGTCCTTATGTGTGTATCACATTATGGGAGTTTGATGGGTCATTTTGGGGTTCAAAAGACATATGACAAACTTTGCGAACATTTTTATTTGCCCAACATGAGAAAAGATGTTGAGAAAATTTGTTTCAATTGTGCCACATGTAAACAAGCGAAATCTAAGACTCACCATATGGTTTGTATACACCTTTGCCTGTGCCTAAGCATCCGTAGACTAACATATCTATAGATTTTGTTTTATAGGGTTGCCTAGGATGAAAAAGGGTAGGGATAGTATATTTGTAGTAGTAGATCGGTTTAGTAAGATGACACATTTCGTTGCATGCCATAAAACTGATGATGCTATAAATATTACTGCGTTGTTTTTTAAGGATGTTGTGCGTTTGCATGGTGTTCCTAAGATTGTTATTTCTGACGGTGATGTGAAGTTTGTGAGCCATTTTTGGCATGTTCTTTGGGGTAAGCTAGTACTAAACTTTTGTTTTCTATTACTTGCCATCGTTAAACTTATGGGCAAACTAAAGTAGTGAATAGAACTTTAGGTTCTCTTCTGCGTGTTGTGGTTAGTAAAAATCTTAAAACATGGGAAAAATGTTTGACATTAGTTGAAATTTGCATACAATAGGAACATACATTCTACTACTGGTTATTTGCCTTTTGAGATTGTTTACGGTTTTAATCTATTAACACCTTTAGATTTGTGTTCTTTAGCTTTAAGTGAGTGAACTAGTGCAGATGGACAAAAAAAGGCAAATTTGATATGCAACATTCATGAGAAAGCAAGACAGCACATAGAGAAGTGAATGAAGCATATGCACAAAGAGCTAATCAACGGCAAAAGTTGATGCAATTTGAGCCTGGTGATTGTGTTTAGCTGCATTTCAGGAAAGAGAGATTTCCTAAGCAAAGGAAATCCAAGTTCTATCCTAGAGGCAATGTACCTTTCCAAGTCCTTGAAAAAAATAATGATAATGCCTACAAGATTGATTTGCCAGGTAAGTATCAAGTATCTGCAACATTTAATGTTGCTGATCTCTCTCCATTCGATAATGTAGGGGCTGATTCGAGGACGAATCCTTTTGAGGAGGGAGGAAATGATACAAGAAGCCATAGAGCAATGGAGATCAAGGTGCCATATGCCAAGACAAGCTTACTTTGCCAAGTGGACTTATTATAAGGCAACATGCAGTAAGGCTTAAATAAGCACTTCAAGGGTTTGTTCAAAGTCATATTACATCTCACCTTGATGACAAGGTCAAACTATCTATGGAGAATTCAATTGGAGTAGACAATTTTGTGATTCTTCTAGAGAGGGCGTATGGAGGGGTTAATACTTAGCCAAATTTTAAGACAATTTCAATTATTCTTATGGGCTTAATTTAATACATTGGGCTTGTTATTTATCCTTTATTATTAGGGCCAAAAGACTTGTTATGGACTGGATATTTATTTGTAAGCTTGCCTTAGTTTATTTCACACCTCCATTAGGCCCATTCCCTCCCCTTAGGTTTATTTAAGTTATTTTGTCTTATTTAAGTTAGTTTAGCCCAATCCTATGTGGATTAGGATCAAATTGCGTTATTGGGCTATAACTCCTAAACTAGTTAGGATTAGGCTTGTTTTTAGCATTAAATGGGTTTGTAACCTATTCCTTTTAGGGTTAGGACATTAGCAAGGGTATAATACCTTATTTTATCCTTGTAAACTGAATTAGTTGATTAATAAAATTTAGAGATATTCTCTTCAAGAAAGGCATTTTCTTCTTGTTATTACTTCAAGGATTGCATCACTTATCAAGGTAATCGCTTGTGACGTGTTCAATTCTTCTGTTTTCTTTAGGTTGGGGTCTTATTTCATATAATTGGGGTTTGAACTAGTATGTTCATATAATAGGAAAATTGGAGATTTGATTCAATAGGATTAGGGGGGTTTCAAGAACCTTGTTTTCTTAGGGTTTTCATATCACATATGTAATGATATAGATGATCTGGATATACTTTTGTTACTATAACCAATATATAGGTCATAGTAACATATTGTACTATGTTATGATGGTATAATACATAATTGTGTGGGAGTTTTGTAACTATCATAATAGTTATAGGTATACATATGATTTTATTGGGATATATTATAGTATGTACCCTACTATTAGGTTATAAACATATGTGTGTAAGTCCTATACTAGATATGTCCTACCTATATAACAATGGGCATGTATCTCCTCTATATGCACACACATTATACATGATATATGTATAATCTTGACACAAACACTGTATCATGGGTGGATTGTGTATAATACTGACTTGGTGTGGTAGTTTGTGATATCGAATAGGTGTACCTACTATTACACCCACTATGCCTGATTATGGTATAGGTATAGTTATTACCTAACCAATTAGTATGTAATAATTGTTACTACATATAGATGCATTAATTTAATAGTACCATGTCACCAATACTGTATGATAGATGCACGTAATGCTAGATGTTAGTTTGATATCTATATGCACTAATAGGTAAACCTATAACCATGTGCCTATTAGTATGGCTTTTTAGATCACTACATATCTATGGATATCACACCCCATACTGTATGTATATTGGTATCCATTCAGTGCATTATGTTACCTAAATATGGATGTACCTCATTGAAGCTATATGGTCCTCAACATATAATCACTCCAAGGTAACATAGGATATAATCTTGGCTTAGTGTGTACTTGTTATAACACTAAGCATATCATAGTAGTTCTTAGTAATGATAGAGTTACTATATACTTATAATGTGTGCCATGTCATACGAGTGTACTAGTATTATGGTTAGTAGTGTTTGGATATTACATTAATGTAGTAACCTATATTAATTCCATAGCACACATTATTAAATATATATTGCCTGTCTTAATAATATTTTGACTTGCAAGACATATATGGATAAAATGGTATTCTTATAAATATAGGTTATACCATCAATTATATTTTGTGGTACTGTTGGCTACATGTATAGGACCATGTAGGGAGCATACACACATACCCACTATGTGTTCACATAATTTAATATAATATGGACAATGTATTATACTGTAATTATAATATAATTCATACCTTATATATTATACCCTATCCATACAGGCATACTCTATAGTCTATAATATATACCATCACCTTATCCAAAATTAGTGTGATGGATATACTTATTGTTTTGAGACCTGTTGGACTAACCATATTTATAGTATTACTTCAGATAACTACACTTCATAATTATGTATATCATGCAGTATGGTACCTTTAATGCCATACATCTATTGGCACCAACTATATATCAGTGCCATTAACAGGTTAGTATGTTAGTACTATAAATATCTCAGTGCCATTAACGGGTTAATATGTTAGTACTATAAATATCTCTGCACTACCACCCATTGTTAGTGTACATGATTAGGGCTCTGATATTAACAGTGTATTATAGAATCCATACAATGTATAACCTATGCATGTGGATATATCTAGTCACTCCATATTAACAATTGGTGATATCACCAGGGTGAGATAATAGTATACCATCTATACATACATAAGTTGACATAACATATTAAGGTATATCAATATCTAGTAATACCAATATGTAAATTATCTCACCCTGGTAAGGTAATCATCAAGTAACTGGCCATATGTCAGTGTATCAGTTACTTTACAACTAACACCAAATAAGGATTGTACTATAAGATCCAAACATATAGTACATATGTTAAGGGTGGGTTAGTACTTTATATACATAACTACCTTAACATATGTATGTATCATGTACCTATGTTGTGGATTCATATTAATGTAGGTGTATGTCAACTGTGTATGTCACTGTATAAGAGTGATATGTGTATCCTTAATAGATAGGGATGTATGTTGTATCTTATGATTGCATAATATACTATTTGTGCTAGGTATAGCCTATCAAGATTACACATATGACTCTTATACAGTGACATACACATAATATATAACGGACTATAAAATATATCACATGCACATATCCATGTATTACCAGTCCCAATCATGTTGTACCATAACATATGTAACCCAACATGACTGGGTTCCAAATATAGCATATAATAACCCCAAGTTGGTTGAATACATCCCACTATACGTTTAGATGTTGTTTGCATTTTACTTAACATGAGGTATTCTAAGAAGAGACTTAGAATAGGACCATATGATCAAGGCCTGAGTATATTGTATGGTATGATCAGGGATATAACCACCAGTTACTATGACAATACATGGTACATATTACTAGTACTTATGCTGTAAGTATATATAACCATGAGTGGTAAGTATGATATAACTACAATTTTGGTAATGGTATAGATGTATATAACCCCAAATACATCGTACCTATATGTACAAGTGTCCACACCTCAGATAAATCCATCCATGCATTATAATAGATATGTACTACAAGCATGTACAAACCCTCATAGGTTGGGTACCAACGTTGGCGTGATGATACACCATGTTAACACAGTGATGGTCATAATGTGGTGTCGACTTCCAGGGTACATAATATAACTATATGTGCTAGGTATACCATTACAATTATGCCAAATATATGTAATGGTAGTAGGTTGTAGATACCATGTATGTGCAAACTGTGGTATACCCAAACATTATATCACCATATAAAAGATAATGGCTATATCCACACATATGGATATAGACACATGGTGACTATATAGGATATGCCATTTACCTATAAATATATGGTAAGGTGTCATTATGCCTCCAAATTAAACCCTAAACGCTAACACAGTAGTATGGGCAAGTAGAGTATCGTTCCCACAAATAAATATAAAATATGCAACTAACTCACATCAAGCAAGCAATGTGATTATGCAACTCTTAATTAAAATCCAAAAATCTACTAAATTCAAGAAAGAAAAGGCATGGGTGCAACATTAGACACGAAACTAATAATTAAATAAGCACACACTTAAGACTACTATTAAGAAGACCTAAACACACACCAATTAACTAAAAAGAACTAATATGCAAAGCACACACTAATAATCAAAAGTAATAAAAGCTGAGAAGGGGGTGAGAAGAGAAAACACACTCACACTCATAGTTTTGGCGGTTTTTATATGTATGTGAAATTAACTTGAAACAGCTAATTAAATAAACTAAATAACTAATGCTAATAAAGGTCGAATTTGAATGAAAACAAGTAAGAAATTCAAAAGCAATTATTAAGAGAAATTTAATGGTTAAAACTTCCAATTGCAAAAGTGTTCACTAAGACCTTCAATTTATTCCAATCATCAAGATTCAAGAGATTAATCACATATTATGTGCATATGTTCATGGATCCACCTAATTAACTTGTCCCTCGAAGTGCAAGCAAACAAATCCTTTTTACAAGAAAGAGATTTAAAACTAGCATTCAATCTAATAATCAAGCAAAAAGAATTAAGAGCATAATCATGGCTTAAGGATCTTAATTAGTCAAGCAAAACTAGCATGCATTGAACAAGATTAAAGTTTAAGTTCTTAACTTATTAAGATCAAAACTAGCATACACCTTAATAAGTTATTGCTACTCCATCAATTAATTATAGGACACGCATATAATCAACCAATTTTAACATTTAAATCATGCAAAATCAATCAAATTCTGAACTGTAATTAATCAAACATGGTTCGACATTAAAGACCAGGAACATAAACACATGAACAACTCACAAAACACAAGATTATGAAGTTTAAACTCTCATGGAATTAAAAGAAGTTCATATTTACTTACTTTTACAATTGAAACAGAATTATTAGCCTTTCATGTATTGAAAATAAAACCCTAATAATTGTTACGTGAATTCGTGAACAGTAGCAAACAGTACTTGGGAATAGTAAAAAAAATTCGTGTCTTTAAATAATGAGTTACTAGGTCCTATTTATATTGGTCATGAGAGAGGAAGTCTAGTCCTTGTAGAATACTAACAAAGGAGGAGGAATCCATAAAGGATTTGAACTTATTAGAGAATAAGGAGAAGATGAATCCATAAAGAATTTGGACTTCTTGGAGAACAAAGAGAAGATGAATCCATAAAGGATTTGGACTTCTTGGAGAATAAAGAAAAGATGAATCTATAAAGGATTTGAACTTTTTGGAGTAGATAAGATCAGATTGGTATGGAAGCTTTTAGATGCATCTTACATGTGGCGGAGAAGCTTATGTGGATGCCTAGGTGGATGCCAAGTAGGATGGAGGGTCCACACGTGCACATCTAGTCCAATAAATGCTTGCCACATCATCACACATGGATCACAATCCAAACGTCTTAGAAACTTGCTCCCGTGTTAGGAATTTCGTTGACGAAACTACAAATATCCATTTGCGTTGCAGAAAAAGAATCCTTGTGGAGTTAGGATTCCTAGTTAAGGTAGAATTCATAATCCAAGTCAGACTAGGGTTACTTGTCCATCGATAATTGTCACTGTCAAAATCTCATTTTACGACAATTTGCCAAAATAGGAAATCCTAAATGAAGTAGGATTCTTAGTGTAAGTCAGAAACCAAATCCCAGTCGGATTAGGATTCTTGCAACTTTGTCTATTCTCACTCTTTTCGACCTCCTCATTTCAAATATGAACTCCATTTGTGCTAAATAGGCTTCTTTTAGCTCATATTCTTCATTTTAAGTCCAAATGTACATGAAAAGCACAAAATAAGATAAGTTAGACATTTTAGACACCAAATGAGAATAAAAACTAAGTGTTAAGGTACTAAACAAATAGGAAAATATGAGTGCATCAAATACCCCCATACTTAGCTCTTCCTTGTCCTTGAGTAAGGAAAAGAAGAAGAAAACAAAAAAACAATAACAAAAACTAAGAACTAAAAACTAAGTGCGGCAAAAAACAAGTGCAAGAAAACCATTTAAGCGAAAATTCTTCTCTTAATCTCCCAACCATATCAAAGAATGCAAATATTATACTAGAACTTAGTCAACCATGGTAAAAACATAAAAGACATGAACTCATTTTAAATGTAAGCAACAAGTTGAATAGCATTAAGAAGTTAGATGAAATCCACACCATATCAAAATAATAGGTCCTCTCTTTGATATATACTCCAACACTCATATGTTTAAGGCTCATGTGTTTAACTCTCAAATTTTCAATCAATGAACACAACCTACCATAAGCTTGCTTTTCAATCTTAACAAAGCATACATGCATATCATAACTCAAAAGGACTTAATCAAGGTTGCAGTAGGGCTTGGCTAAAAGGTTAGATAAAAGAATGATAATAAAGGATTAAATAACAAAGAAAGTAGAGCGAATAAGACATCATAGAATGCATACACAAGTGTGCACCCATGTACGTCATTCTCAACTTCTTTGATCTTTTTTTTCATTAACATCAAGAAATTCACATTAAAAACTCATAGGAATCATATTCTTTTTCATTCTTTTTTTTTGTTTCAGCTTTTTTTTCTTTTTCCTTTTATGGCAGAATGATAAACACATTAAAACTTGGCCATTCTTTCAATATATATTTTTTATGCCGAAACATCATTATTACATAACAAGCTACAAATTTGATTCAAACCACGCATCAATTCCAACCTTTCCACATATCAACTTGCCAAAAACATGCTCTACTAACCATGGTATAGGGTAGAGGATAAAAATAAGAACAAGGCTAAGTTAAACATGGGTAAAGCAAAGAAAAGGATATAAAAGCTCAAATTGGCTCACTAGGGGATAACATACTTTAGGTTGGCTTTTTGATTAAAAGTGGTTAAATATCCTAGATGCCTTTGTCATATTCATGAAAGCATGTAAAATAAGGTCTTATTAAGATATTACGCAAGTTCTAGAGATCATATCATCGAAAGAATGCACACATCAAAGAAATACGTTGAAGGTTTAAAAGCTCACAAGGCAATATCATCTATTAAGTTAATATGGCATAGTTTCAAGGTCAATCCTTAACTATCAAGCTCATAACTTACATAAAACACATTTATCAATTTTATGTATTAATCATTATCAACTAAATCTCAAGCATAATATAAGAACTCTTATCAATCATTGGGAGATTTTTAAAAAAATATTTAAACACTTAAATGTAAAAACTTACTACACAAGCAATTAAAAGTGAAAATCATCAAGTTTAAGCAATAAATTGGTGCAGCATCATTAAAGAACACAAGATCATATTATACGCGAACCATATCATGCATCAATCTCAACAATTCATGCAATAAATAAACCTAAATCTTTGCAAAAATTAAACCTAAATCTCTCCCCCCACACTTAAACACGGCATTGTCCTCATCGTTGACATCAAAGTAAGAAAGGAAAGGTGAAACACACATGCTAAAAAAAACCAAAAGTAAAAGTGAAAAGAAAGGAAAGCAAATCTGATTTTTATATGATGGGTTGCCTCCTATTAAGTGCTTTTGTTTAAATGTCATTGGCTCGGTGCTCGCATGCTTGCTCACTCCTCGTAACTTAGTAGGGATAGCTCGACACTATCTACCACTTGCTTGGTAAAACCTTAGAAAGGTTTCAATTGATGCCCATTCACCTTGAACACTTTGCTGCTTTCTAAACTTTGGATCTCAACAGTACCATAAGGAAACACATTAGTAATAATAAAAGGTCCAATCCAATGAGAACAAGCTTACCTGGAAATAACCGAAGGCATGACTAGAAAAGGAGCACTTTTTGGCCGAAGGTGAACTCCTTTCTATTGACCATCTTATCATGCATTGCCTTGGTCCTTTCCTTGTAATCCTTGCATTCTCAAAAGCATCATTCCTGATCTCCTCCAATTCCTGCAATTATGACTTCCTATGGATTCCAGCAGCATCATAATCTAAGTTACATTGCTTAATAGCCCAAAAAGCTCTATGTTCAAGTTCAATTGGGAGATGATAGGCTTTACGATAAACCATCCTAAAGGGTGACATTCCTATAAGTGTTTTATAAGTTGTCCTATAAGCCCATAACACATCACCTAATCTAAGACTCCAATCTTTCCTATTAGGTTGCATAATTTTCTCCAAAATAGATTTTATTTCCCTATTTGAAACTTTAGCTTGGCCACTAGTTTTGGGGTGATAAGCTATGGAGGTTTTATGGAAAACATGGTACTTTTTAAGTAGGGTGTCAAATGAGCGATTACAAAAGTTGGTATCTCGATTACTAATGATTGCTTTTGGAATTCCATATCTGTCAAAAATGTTAGCCTTCATAAAATTGACAACAGTTTTAGCATCATCACATCTAGTAGTAAGTGCTTCCACCCATTTAGATACAAAATCAACAACAAGCAATATATAAAGATAACCAAAAGAAGAAGAAAAACGTCCTATAAAATCAATACTCCAAATATAAAAAATTTCACCAAAGAAAATAGGAGTTTGCAGCATTTGATCCTTAGAACTAATATTCCCTACATGTTGGCATCTATCACATGACTTAACAAATTGAATTGCATCTTTAAACAAAGAAGGCCAAAAGAAACCACATTCCAAAACCTTATGTGCTGTCCTTTTACCACCAAAATGCCCACCACAAGAATATGTATGACAAAAAGTAAGAATGGAATGAAATTCATCTTGTAGTACACATCTCCTAATAATTTGATTAGCACAAAATTTCCATAGGTAAGGATTATCCTAAAAATAATGTTTAGCATTTGCTCAAAATTTATCACGTTGGGATTTAGACATACCTGAGGGTACCTCATTAGTAACTAAAAATTTAACTAAATTAGCATACCAAGGGCGAGGAGAAGAAGAGTGAAGTGCATGCAACTGCTCATTAGGAAAAGTTTCTCTGATTGGCCCACCATCTTGCTCCTATGCATTTAATCTACTCAAGTGGTCGACTACCAAGTTTTCAGCTCCTTTCTTATCCTTAATTTCAAGATCAAACTCTTCCAAAAGCAAGACCCATCTAATCAAATCTCGGGTTAGATTCCTTTCTCTTCAAAAGGTACTTAAGAACTGCATGGTCAGTGAAAACAATAACCTTTGTACCAAGTAGGTAAGATCTAAATTTTTTAAGAGCAAAAACAATAGCAAGCAATTCCTTTTCATTCATGGTAATTGCATTGAGCATTATCAAGTGTGCAAGATAAGCAATAACATGCAAAACTTTGCCATTCCTTTGACCAAGGACAGCACCAACAGCTTAGTCACTAGCATCACACATGACCTTAAATGGAAGGTCCCACTTAGGTGGTTGAATAATGGGTGCAGATGTTAACTTGCTTTTTAGCAAATCAAACACAACCTTGCACTCCTCAAAAAAGATGAAGTCGACATCTTTGGCGAGTAACTTGCGCAGGGATGTGGCAATGTGTGAGAAGTCCTTGATAAATCTTTGATAGAAACCTGCATGTCTAAGAAAAGAACGAATCTCCCTCACAGAGGAGGGGTAAGGCAAGGACAAGATAATATCTATCTTAGCTTTATCAACTTCTAACCCACGTGCACTAACCACATGACCTAAAACTATCCCTTGTTCTACCATAAAATGACACTTTCCATAATTCAGAATAAGATTAGTTTCTATGCATCTTTCCAAAACAAGAGCTAAATTTCCTAGACAATGATCAAAAGTATCACCATAAACAGTAAAATCATCCATAAACACTTAACTGATGTTTTCAACAAAGTTAGAAAATATGCTCATCATGCATCTTTGAAAAGTAGCATGTGCATTACAAAGAACAAAAGGCATACGTCTATAAGCAAAAGTACCAAAGGGGCAAGTAAAGGTAGTCTTTTCTTGATCTTTAGGAGCAATTACAATCTGATTATAAACACTATAGGATCAAGAAAATAGAAGAAAGACTTACCTACAAGGCGCTCCAACATCTGGTCCATAAAAGGCAAAGGAAAGTGATCCTTGCGAGTTGCAAGATTCAACTTCCTATAGTCAACACACTTGTGCCACCCACTCTGAATGCCCACTGGGACTAACTCATTTGCCTTATTCTTTTCTAATGTAATGCCACATGGATAGGACTTACCCATTTACTGTAAAAAATAGGGTATATGACACCTACATGAAGTAGTTTAATAATTTTGGCTTTTACCACCTCCATCATTGGTGGATTAAGTCTCCTTTACATATCCCTTGATGGCTTGGAATCATCCTCTAATAGTATGTGATGCATACACATAGTTGGACTAATTCCTTTGATGTCAGCTAAAGTCCATCTGATTGTTGTTTTGTGATCCTTAAGTACTCTCAAAAGTCTCTCCTCCTGCACAGCTGTTAGATTCTTTGCAATAATCACAGGAAGTCTATCATTAGATCCAAGAAAAGCATATTTCAAATGATTAGGCAAAGGTTTCAATTCAAACTTAGGATCCTGCAAAATAGAGGGTAAGACTCCTTGTGGGAAATAGTTATGTCTATAAAATCATTCCCAAATCGAGACACATATTGCAAAGATTGCAAAGCCATAATTGCATCAACCACATTTTCATCCAAACTCACGGAATTATCATCATCACATTCATTCAGAACTGATGGCATTAATGCATTAATTAAAACAACATTCAATCCATCAACACAAGCAAAAGCTGAAACCAAATATCCATTACATCCAAACATTTAACCTCATAAACATCATCATTAAATTTCGTAGCATTCTTAAAATCAAACACTACTACTTGATCAGCAATGCGCATAGTCAATGTACAATCATCACAATTAATTACAGTCTTGGTAGTATTCAAGAATGGTCTACCTAGAAAAATAGGTGCACGAGTGTGAATGTGATCATCACTAGTGTCAAGAACATAAAAATCACAGGGAAAGACCAATTTACCAATTTTAACTAACACATCCTCTAATAAACCCACAGGATAAACAAAAGACCTATTAGCAAGTTGAATAACAACACTTGTATTTTTCAAAGAGCCAATATTAAGAGTATCAAAAGTAGATTTAGGCATGACACTAATGGATGCTCCTAAGTCAAACAATGCCTTTTCAAAACAAGCATTACCAATCACACAGGGGATAGAAAACGCACTTGAGTCTGTTTGTTTAACAGGAAGTTTCTTTTGAAGAATTTCACTCACATTCTCACCCATGTCGACAATGTCACCATTTTTTACCTTGTTGGCTCACTTGGTTGTGCACATTTCTTTAAGAAACTTGGCATATTTTGGGATATGCTTGATAGTATCAAGTAGAGGAATGTTGATTTCCACCTTTTTAAACAACTCTAAGATTTCCTTCTCCTTTTCTTCCTTTTTGGACCTTGCAGAACTTAAATGAAAGGGGGAGTTAGTTTAAAATTGGAATTCATTGGATCAGAAGTTACCCTTGGAGCATTGGAGCTCTTGGCCTTGGATGGATCAAATGGCTACGCCTCGGGCTTTGTAGTGCATGCATTAGTTTCAACTTCCTCTTCCTCCTTCATTGCTATTTCCTTGAGCTTTTGTTCTCTAAGTGACTTCCCACTCCTAAGTTGAATAGCATGGATTGATTCCTTCGGATTCAAGGCCTGGGTAGGAAGCTTAGATGAAATCCGTGCATCAAGTCTACTAACAGTGGAAGCTATCTAACGAACTTGCTTCTCCAAATTATGTATGTTAGCCTCGATTTTTTGCTGCATTGCCTCAGTTTTTTACTGAAAATTTATGAAATTTTGTTGCATAGCATAATTGTTAGTAGCCATAGATTTCATAAGTTCTTTCAAATCATCAAGCAAAGTGTCAGAAGAAGGAGTAGAATATTGAGGGATGGGTTTTGGGTGAAATTGTGCATTTGATTGGAAACCCGAAGGTGGTGGGTTCAGTCTATTGCCACCATTGTGCATGGGTGGTTGTTGATTGCCATAACACAAATTTGGATGATCTCTCCAGCCTGGATTGTAAGTATTTACATATGGATCATACCTGTCTTGTGGGTTAACATTAAAACCTCCACCTAAAGCATTGGCATGCTCAACTAGGTCATCTTGCATGGTTGGACACATATCAGTACTATGACCATTCATTGATCAAATATCACAAACTTCCACTTGCTGCACATTACCACTCATCATAGCATGCACAAGAGAGTTCAGTTCATCAACTTTATTTTCAAAGGAAGAACTACTTACCTTATTCACGCGTTTAGCGTGAAAATCACCACGGGTGCCAAATTACTTGGAATTTGCTGCCATGTTAGATATCAAGTTTTTAGCAACTTCCGGAGTTTTGTCAACAGCACCACCACTTGCCACATCTATAATACTTCTATCTTGGGGTGTAAGCCCCTCATAAAAGTATTGGATGAGCAATTGGTCTAGGATCTGATGGTGAGAGAACTGAATGCAAAGTTTTTCAAACCTTTCCCAATATTTAGAAAATGTTTTACCATGAGTTTGTCTTATGATACATATATTCTTTCCTAATATTTGCTGCACGGGAAATTGGGAAATACTTCTCCAAAAACACCCTCTTCAAGTCATTCCACTGAGTGATTGACAGGATGTCGTTTTGGTCCTACAAATTAAACCTTAAAACTCTACACATGTAGTATAGACAAGTAAGGTATCGATCCCATAAAGAACTATAAAATAAGCACTAATTTTCTTTTCAAGCAAGCAAGAGTGTTTAAAAGCAAGAATGCAAGTGAATTAACTAGATACAAAACTAAGCCAAAAATAAGAGAACAAGTCACGAAAAGAAAACACACACACTCACACAATTCTTGGGGGGTTTTATGTGAAATTTCAGTAAGAAAACAATTAAAATCAAAAGCTAAATTAAAGAGAGGAATTCAACAATTTCAAGAAAATCAAGATTTATCAAGATACAATTGCAAGAGAGTTCATCAATAAACACGTAGTAAATTCAATCATAGAACACAAAGATGATTCAATTGTTATATGTGTGATTAAAGACACCAATCTGGTCTAGTTTATCTCCAAAATTCGATTGCAAGATTAATGGTTTAATGTTCTAATTCTATCAATCAAAAGTCGAATGCATTAACAAAATCAAAGTTCTTGATCCAAACTAGTTAAAACCAAAACTTGAATGAATTTTAACAAGTTTAAGCTACTAGCATTAACCACATGGAAACTCGAACCTAAGATGATTAATTTAGCAAATAAAACGTGCTAGATTAAATTCATGCATACACAATTTGGCATTCATGCATATAAACCAAGAACACAAAATCATCACACATATACTCAAGAATATTAAGCACAAGTTCTCATGAATAAACTAGAGTTTAAAGGTTAATATCTCTTACAATTGAAAAGAAAAATTAGTTTTTCATCAACATAAGGTGTGGCAAAGAAAAATAAAATAAAACTCTAATTATTATTTAAATAAAGAAGATAAAAGATGAAGAAAGAGAAAATTACTATTCATTTGAATAGTGCATGAACAATAATGTACAAGAGAGAGAATGAGAAGTTGTCAAAATAATGAGCTAATATGTCCTATTTACATTGGTCATAAGGAGGCGCAAGAGAAAGTTGAATCCTTGTAGGATTCAAAAGAAGAATCCATAGAGGAGAAGGACTTCTATTCCATGTTAAATTTGAACTTTAAAAGGTGGAAACCAAGTTGGACTTCTATTCCATGTTGAATTTGATCTTTAAAAGGCGGAATCCAAGTTGGAGAAGGAAAAGGAGGTGGCGCGTCCTTGCAAAGGTAGGATTCCTAACACGAATAGGATTCTTAATCCTAGTAGGAGTAGGATTACTTGCCATCATATTTTTTGTCACTGATTTCATTTTTCTCCTCGAATTACCAAAATAGGAAATCCTTGTTAGAATAGGATTCCTTGTGCAACTAGGATTCCTAATCCTATTGGGATTAGGATTTGCCAACTTTAACTATTCCTACTCATTTCGAGCTCCTCTTTCAAAATACAAACTCTGTTTCTACAAATTCCATCTCTTTAAGCTTATTTTTACATCTGCTGTCCAAATGTACTAAAAAGCATAAAACAAGATAAGTGTAACATTTATGACAGAAAATACGAATAAATACAAGTATAGAGGAACTAAAAAGATAAGAAAATATTAGTGTATCAAATTCCCCCACACTTAGCTCTTGCTCTTCCTTGAGTAAGGAAACAAAAACAAAAACAAACAAAAACAAAAAAACAAAAACAAAAAAACAAAAGACAAGAGAACTAATGTGACAAAAAGAATATAAAAGGGTGGAAGAAAACCACTTAAGTGCAAATTTTTTTCAAATATCCCAATCATATCAAAGAATGCAAGTATTATAACTAGAACTTAGTCAACCATGGTCAAAACATAAAAGACATGAACTCACTTCAAATGTAAGAAACAAACTAGATAGCACCAAGGAGCTAGAAGAAGTCTACACCATATCAAAATAATAGGTTCTCTCATTGATATACACTCCAACACTCATGTGTTTAAGGTTCATGTGTTTAGCTCTCAAAAATTCAATCGATGAACACAATCTACCATATGCTTGTTTTTCAATCTTAAGAAAGTCTACATGCACATTACAAATCAAAAGGACTTAATCAAGGTTGTAATGGGGCTCGGCTCAAGGTGAGATAATAGAAAGATAAGAAAAGGTGAAGTACCAAAGAGAGAGCAAATACACATCAAAGAGCACCTGCACAAGTATGCATCCAAGTACATCATTCTTACTCTTTCAAAGCACAAAACTCAACTTCTTTGGTTTTTTTCGAAATTGATGGGAACCACATTCTTTTTATTCTATTCCTCTTGTATATGTTTTGGCTTTTTTTATGGCCGAATATATCACAATATAAAATATGGCCTTTCTTTCACTTTTTTTTCTTTTTTTTAAAGCTGAGAAATCACTATTGCACAACAAGTCACAAATTTGATTTAAACAACATAATTGCATCAATTCCAACCATTCCACATATAAACTTGCCAAAAACATGCTCTACTAACCATGGTAAAAAAATAAAGAAGATAAAAATAAGAACAAGGCTAAGTTAAACATGGATAAAGCAAAGAAAATGATAAATAAGCTCAAAAGGGCTAACTAGGGGATGACATGCTTTAGGTTGGATTTTTGTTTAAAGTGGTTAAATATCCTAGGTGTCTTTATCATATTCATGAAAACATGTAAGAATGTAATCTTATCAACATATCAAGCAAGTTTTAGAGATCATACCATTGAAAGAATGCACACATCAAAGGAACATGTTGAAGGTTCAAAAGCTCACATAGGGTAACATC
>JAOQML010123077.1:0-19430 GCA_027568935.1 Erythroxylum urbanii
ATCTTTATTTTTTATACATTAATTTTTATATAATAATTAAATTTTATTTATATTCATATTAAGGATGAACTTGCAAATGTCAAAATGTTTGATATTTTTAAGTTTTTAATTTTTATAGCTATTGTTTGAAAATTGAGATTGAAGAGACAAAGTTTTCAAAAATTCAAGCTTTGGTAGATTCGATTCATTAAGTGGAAGTGAATTAATTAAAAATAAAATTGTTTTAGACAATGAACAATTGTTTCTACTATAAAAGTGTTCCTTCTTTTAACTACGTTTTTAAAAAATGTAGCTAGAATTTGTACTTTTGGATACGTTTGTCATAATTGTTGTCAAAGGTAAGCCTTTGGTAGGAGGATTTGTAATATCCTAGTTCAATGATTGTACTGTGTAATGTATCATTTTATAAAGTATGCTCTATTTATAGTGTACTAGAGTGATTTAAGCATTTAAATGTATTATTGAGGTTATAACGGAGATCAAGGATAGATCAGAGATAGTTCTAGACTCGATCGAAAATTTCTCGAAACATTTTCAAAAACTTCGAAAAGCTATAGAATGAGTCCGAACGATGAAATCCGAATGATTGCGGTGACATTTAGTGATATCCAGGTTCAATTTGAAAATTCTTCTAGGTAGCCGAAAGTTATCAAATAATTTCAAAATATAATGAAAAGCTCCAAAATTAGGATTGGAGTCCATAGCAACTAAAACGGGTCAAAACGGAGATTGTTTGAATAGAATTCGAATAATCTAAAATTATTAGACTAAAATGCCCTTTTGGAAAATAAAGGGTATTCATCATTTTAAACCCATTCAAAAATTTTAAAAGCATCCAATCAATAAGTATTGACCCCAATTAGAGTATTTCATAGTCAATTTAAAAATACGACGATCGTGGAATGTTTTTGGGCTTTAATTCGATTAGTTGGTCAATAAATGCATTATAGGGCATTTGGTCTTTTTACATGATATTAGTGGATTGATGATTCATTAGAGATGAACAATGAGATGATGACATGTGTTTGATGAGTCATTAGTGATGATAAATAGGAAGGTGAGGTGTAATCCATTAAATGAGTATAAAAAGCAAAACTTATGACATTTTGCTTCATTCTTTTGACATAAACATGAGAGTGATGAGAGAGTGACGTGAGAGACAAAAAAAGAAAGGGAAAAGAAGATAAGCCAAGGGTGAACATCGTCCAAGGAGAAAAGAAGAAGAGTGTTGTCATTTTTGATGGAATTCGATGGTGATTCGGAGACATCTTGAAGTATTCATCAAATACTAAAAAGATCGGAGGAAAAAGTGGTAAGTTTCCTAGCTTAAATTTCTAATTTTTATGGGTTTTCTTGAGTGAGATGGATGTGTTTAAGATCAATGTTGTCTTGGTATTACTTTGATGTTTCTTTGTTTAGAATTAGTTAAATGTGGTAAGAGAGGAATGTGTAGTGGGATTCTATCTTAGGTTAACTTGAACTAGTCCCAATGTTTTGGCCATAACTCAGCCTACATACCTCTAAAATAGGTGATTCCAATTGGAACTAAAACCTAAGACATACTAATAAAAATCTCTGGAATAAATCCAAACCTAATTTTTAATATCCTAGTTCGATGATTGTACTATGTAATGAGTTGTACTTGCATTTTATAAAGTATGCTCTGTTTATGGTGTACTAAAGTAATTTAAACATTTAAATGTATTATTGAGGTTATAACAAAGATTACAAATATACCAGAAATAGTTCTGGACTCTATCAAAAATTTCTTGGAAAATTTTGAAAACTCTGAAAAGTTACGGAATGAGTTTGAACGAACTTTAAAAGCCTCAAAATATACTTTGAGGATTTAGGTGATACTTTTCGATGAAATCCGGATGATTTTTGGATGAATAATGAATCTAAGTGAATAGTATTTTTGGATGAATAGTGAATCCCCTTGAATAGTAATTTTAGGGACCCAACCCGAAAATTTGAAACATACCCAGAATAGGTATTAGAGTTTAATAATACTAAAATGGTTTGAAAATAAGTCTGATTGGATGAATTTTAAAAGTTCTGAAATTTTTGTGTTTAAATGCCCTTTTTGGAAAATACTGGGTATTGAGGATTTTAAACCCATTCGAAATTTTTAAAGCGTCCAATCAACGGTGTTGACCCTAGTTCAAGTATTTTGTGGTCAATTTGATGATAAGACATTTATATAATATTTTCAGAATTTAATTTAGTTAGTTGGTGAATTAAATGCATTAAAGGGCAATTTGATCTTTTTGTATTCATTAAAGGGCAATTTGGTATTTTTACGAGAAGTTAGTGAAATGATGAGTCATTAGAAGAGAACCAATTAAATGGTAACAGGTGGCATGGGTAAAAGTGTAAATACGAGACATTTTGGTAAAGTTGTAATGATAAGATGTTATTAAGGATAAAGGTGTAATTATAATGGAAATAGGGGAAATTGTAATTCAACAAAGGCTTCATCTTCTTTAAGTGTTGGTGGCTGGCCATTAATGAGAGAAACATAGAGAAAGAGAGAAAAAAGAAAAGAAAAGAGAAAGGAGAAGAGAGAGGTTCGGATATGGCCATGGAGGAGTGATCCAAACTAATTTTCTTGCTCTTCTACTTCCAACCAAGCATCTAACAAGATTTCATAGCCATCCAAGTGAAGAGGAAGAAGAAAATGGCTAGTTAAGCTTACTTATCTTGTTGAAAAATTTTTGATTTGTTGGGTTATAGGTTAGATCTGGTCTTGATGGTGTAAATTGCACCCTTTTAATGTAATATCAAGGTTTCACTACATTAGAAGCGATTAGGAGAAGAAAATCAAGAAAACCTAATGTGTGAAGCCTTGGTCAAACTTGGTCAAAGGAGAGATCTGTTGTCTAAAGAGTTTTATTTTGTCATTTGATGATTTAAGAGTAATGAATGACTTTAGGAAGTTAGTTTAATGATGAAAGAATGAAAGAAAAACCATGGAAATGATTAGATGAGCTTTTGAACAAGGTTAGGGTTTTTAATGTGTTATGATCCAAAATTCTATTTTGATGTTTTATGAAGTTCATAGCATTATTTTGATGCTAATGAAGTAAAGAAATGAAAAAGAATTGACTTAGAATTGGTTTTGGTTGAAATTCGGCCTAGAGTGCTTGATTTTGTAAAAAATGTGTTAATGAAATTTTATGGCTTAAATGTGTGTATTAAATTGTCATGGAAGTGAATTTGGATTGGTTTTAAGTCTTAGAATTCAAATGAAATTGAATAGGAAGAGTTTAATGTATAATATGTTAAGTTTAGCCTTAAGGGCATTTTTAGTATACAAATATGGTTATGAAGTAATAACCATGTGAATGTGATTAATGATGTGGAGTGTACGTGGAAAGTAATGAAGTTGACATGGTTTATGGTATATTGAATTGAAAAATGTATTACGGAGTTGAATGTATTGGTATTAGGTTTTCGGATTTAAAAACGAAGCCAATTGAAGGGTTTTGAAGTGGTGAAAAGGAAATTAGCAAGTTGTGAGTGTATTTTAACTATTTTATGTGACTTAATTCTCTGTAAAAGAATTGATGACATGCGAGAGTTCTTTAAATTGAGTTTATGCAAATGGTTATCATTTAATCATGAAATGAATATTTATACTGAGTTTTATGTAAACGATAATTTATAAGTGAATATTACTAGCATAAGTAGATGCTTTGGAAAAATATGAGTATTAAATTGAAAGTTAAATTTTATATTATTGGGAGTTATGTTGAAATAATTTAATTATGAATCCTCTCATACTTAATTTAGAAAGTGAGATGAGTCATAAATGTAAGACTTGCCTTTTCCTATGGTACACTGATAAGCTATATATATGTTATTAAATCGGTATATTTATAGCGGTTAACCTATTACAGGTAAGCGATATAGAACTAGCTCTATAAATATTGGTTAACCAGTCATGGGTAAGTGATGTAGAGCCAGCTCTGTGACTTGTTACGGGTAAGTGATACAGAACCAGCTCTGTAACTACTGGTATATAGCAGTTAACTTGTTATGAGTAAGCAATGCAGAGCAAGCTCTGTAACTACTGGTATATAACGGTTAACTTGTTACGGGTAAGTGATGCAGAACTAGCTCTGTAAATAGTGGTTAATTAGTTACGGATAAGCGATGCAAAACCAGCTCTGTGACTTTATGCCTAGTGTACCGTAAGGTCAAGAAACTTGTAATGGGCTATGTTGAGTATGGAAAGTCATGAAAATAGTAATGCCACCACTATTATGTTAAAGGTGATTTGAAAGGTACCGTATGGTACCAATGATAGTGGTTAGTTTATTTTTCAGTATTAAAGTTTTCAAAAAAATTATTGCCACCATTATTTATTGATTAAGGAAAATGAGAAATGGAAACTTTTATATGATGAGTTTAATTTTGAAAAGCATTTGAAATGTTATATTATTACCAGATTTGATGATGCACGAATAAACTATTATTGGAAAATGTGTTACCATAAACTTTATGATTATATGGAATATTGTAGTTATATTATTATGAAAAGTTTAATTTTCTTGTAAACTGATTACACTCACTGAACTCGTTTAGCTCACCTTTATTTTTATGTTTTTAAACAAACCACCCCAAGTATGCATACAGGTGCTAAAGTAAATGGGACTCTACCTCAAAATTAGTTGTATTGTCGTTTGTTGCTGTGATTATGTCATTTTTCTATGTGCATTTATGTAAAGAATGGAGGTTTATAAAAGCTTTTAAATGAAAGGCATGAATATGATTTAGCTTTTAAAAGCTTATTGTAGTGACTATTGAGAATTATTTGTTTGTCTTATAAGTGGACTTAAAGTCCAAAATTTGTAGTTGAGAAACTAGTGTGAATATAGAAGTATTTTTAAATTTTTTAAGGCTTTTAAAAATTTTGGGAAAGTTAAAATACAGTCGTTATGCTGCCAAAAGTTTTATAAAATGATTTAAAAGAAGTTCACACTATTTTCTGTGTTTTTAATTATTAAAGTATAAAAGGTTTTAAATAGTTAAGTGGCTTGGCTTTGCAGAAACCCTTCAGTCGAGTCAAATATTGATTGGAGGGCTACTGTGGGGTCATTGGGAGGCCTCCGCTCGAGTTCTAGAAGGGGAACTCCGAGATGGGTCCTTTCATAATTCGGGATGAATGATATTGAAATTTGAGATTTAAAATGGTAACCTGATATTGCCCTTATATTGAAACAACTTATGATATTTGGTACCTTTTTTATGATTTATAAGTTAAAATGGCATGATTTTTTATGATATAGAAACTGAGGATATAGGGAAACAAATGTTTAGAAGATTTCAAAACCTTATTTTAATGTTTGCTATGTGAAAATTAAGGAACAAATGGAGGTATGGATTCTGGACATGGGTCATAATCGTGACTCATCATGTATGATTGTGATATGGAAAATTAAATTGGGTGAGATTGTGTTTTAAAGAAATCAGTAAGATAAAATGGATAAAATATGTTAGTTAAATGACTTTTGAAGTTAGATTTGGAAACGGTGACCAATAAGTTGGCTTATGGAAGTTAGCAGAAATATGATTAACGTGTGTGTTACACGATTAAATATAAATCTTAAATTCGGTTAAACCGAATATATATTTTTAATGCCTTATTTCCTAATTTGGAAATAAATGTGATCGGGTGTTTGATGTGTCTAAGTTTTAATTAATAAGCCTCAATAATTCACAAGCACACGGTTTGTTAGCGTAGTACTTAAGATGTCAATCCCATGAGGAGGCATAATCTAATCCTAAAATCTAAAACCAGAAACAAATCCCAGAAATTCAAAATGTACGAAACTAAAACTGATAATTTAATTCAATCAATCAATTAAGAATCGAACATGAAAATATTAATTATTCAGCAGTTGGAACACACACCCAAGAATTAACCTAAGGAAATTACCAATTAAGAGAAAGGGAATTTTACCTATCCTTAATGTTAACCTAACTAATTATGAATTACCAGATTGTTGGTTCTAGATGATCCTAGGGTTGATTACTCTCTCTCGAGTTATAACCATTAACCTTAAATTATAAACCCTAATTAGATTATGGAAGTTGCAATCTCTCAATTAGCAACCTATCCAAAACTCTAATTAGTTTTGAAGTTCTCTAATAAACTACCGGAAACCTATGCAAGATCTCTCTTCGCACAATTTATCGATTTGATTTAATTTTAATTTCTATTAAATCACCTAACTCTCGTTAGCCCAATTTAATCATTTTTCATTCGATTCACCCTCTCAGTTTATTATTGAATTATGCAATCATAGAATTAAATCACAAAAATATAAATAAAACATAAACAATCAAATTTTATTAATTCAAGAATAAAACTCCGAAGGTGAGTTTAAAACATCTTCAACATTCAAAAATCCCATCATCAAACTGTTATTCCAATTTTATACAATAATAAAATTGAAAATAAACAAAAAATATGATCTGAATGGATGATGGGAGGCAGCGATGTTAGGAAACTCCTGATCTGGGAAGTACGTCGAGTTAGCTTCCTCTCTTCTTCTCTCTTCCTTTTTCTCTTTCTCTATCTCTTAATGAATTCTCTCTAGAGTTTCTCAAAAGTGGCTAATGCAAAAGCTCCCTCTGTCGTTTTGTTTTGTTCTTCAAATATTCTTTGTGTCTTGAGCAGCCCTAAGATTTTTTGAGGATTTAAAAGGTTCAAAAAATCCTTGAAACTTGACATTTTTAAGTGTCTGCACATCTGCCTGATGTAGGCCACGATTGTGGGCCACATCCAAGCCTTCTATCACAATCACGGCATGTAGGCCATGATCGTGGGCCATGTTATAGGTTTTTGTCACGATTGTGGCATGTATGCCATGATCGTAAGCCAACTTTAGTGCTTTTGTCACGATCATGGCCTGTTGTGCTACGATTGTGGGCTGTTGTTTTGGTCCAAATGTCTCTGAAACTTCTCCGTTCTTCAATTAAACACTAATAAACACATCAAGGCACCTCAAAAACATAATATTTATGCTCAAAGACTTGTAATAACCTATAAAACACTTAAAACACAAATAATGACCAAACTAACATAATTCTAACCTAAACACATACTAAATGATTGAATTAATAGCTAAACACATATTAAACTAAGCCCTAAAATAATGTGCAATTTACACTTATCAAAATGCCTAAGAGAAATGCATTTTGTGTAGGTAGAGGAGAGGCACTCAATGTGTGAATGTGTTTGACGATAAGTTTGCAAAATAGTGAATATATTTTAATTATTTTATATGACGAATTTATTTGCAAAAGAATTAATGACATGTGAGTATTCTTTAAATTGATTTTACGCAAATGGTTTTAATTTGATCATGAAATGAATATTTATGCTAAGTTTTACGCAAATGATATTTTACAAGTGAATATTACTAGGATAAGTGTATGCTTTGGCAATATATTAGTTTCAATTTGAAAGTTAAATATTATATGATTGGGAGTTACATTGAAATAATTCAATTATGAACCCTCCCATACTTCATTTAGAAAATAAGATGAGTTGTAAATGTAAGAGTTGCCTTTGCCTATAGTACACTGCTAGGCTTTATACATATTATTATACCGATATATTTATAGTGGTTAACTTATTACAGGTAAGTGATGTAGAACCAGCTTCATAAATATAGGTTAACTAGTCATCGGTAAGTGATGTAGAATTAGCTTCGTGACTTATTACGAGTAAGTGATGCAGAACCAACTTCGTATATAGTGGTTAACTAGTTACGAGTAAGCGATGCAGAACCAGCTTTGTGACCTTTTGCCTAATGTACCGTATGGTAAAGAAACTAGTGGTGGGCTATATTGAGTAAGAACATTCATGATAGTAATAATGCCACCACTATTAATTTTAAAAGTGATTTGAGAGGTATTATATGGTACTAATTCTAATGGTTGCTTATTTTCAATATAAAAGTTTTTAAAAAAACTTATTGCCACTACTGTTTATTGTTTGGGAAATGGAGAAAGGAAAATGGATATTTGTATATTATGAGTTTGATGTCGAAAAGCATTTTGGAATAGTATTTTAGAAAAATTGAAATTGTGTTTTATGAAATGTTATGTTATTACCAGATTTGATAATGCACGAATAAATTGTTATGAAAAATGTTTTGCCATGAGCTTTATGATTATATGGAATATTGCAATTATATTGTTATAAAATGTTCAATTTTCTTGTAAACTAATTACACTCACTGAGCTCGTTTTGCTCACCCTTTTTTTATGTTTTTAAACAAACCATCCCAGGTATATGTACAAATGTTGCAGTAATTGGGACTCTGCCTCAAGATTAGTTGTATTATTAGGTGCTACTATGTTTGTGTTATTTTTTCTATGTATGTGATATATTTTAAGTTATTTTGGAAAGAGTTCAAACGTGTGATCTTGTGAATATTTGTGGAATTGTAAATATCTTTTCTTAATGAACTACGAGGGCTTTGATCCTCGATGATGTTTTTAAAATGTTGAGATTTGTATGTTTGTGATTGCTTGTAATGTGGACCTGAGGTCCCATTCTAAAAGTTGAGAGGGTATATGAAATATTAGAAGTGTTTTAAAATGTGTTAATTAGGTATTTTTTGAAAATTTAAGGAAGGTCAAAATACAGTAGTTATGTTGCCCAAATTTTTAATAAAATGATTCAAAAAAAGAAAGGGATTCCCACTAATTTTCATGTTTTAACTTTTAAAGTGTATAAAGTTTTTAACAGATGAACGACTTGGCTTTACAGGCACCCTTCGGTTGAGTTAGATATTAATTGGAGGGCTACCATAGGGTCGTCAGGAGGGCTACACTCAGGTTCCTAAGGGGAACTTTGAATGGCTCCTTTCATGACCCATATTGACACTTTGGAGATGATTTTCAAAATCTTCACCAAAAGGTTAACCCTTTAGTGACAATTTTTAAAAATCGTTACCAAATATTTTAGAACGTCACCAAAAGTTTAACCTATGGAATGACCCTTATTAACCCGTTAGTGAAGATTTTGATGATTTTCAAAATCATCACCAAATGTAGACCGTTTGGCGATGATTTTTGAAAATCATCCCCAAAGGGTCCACATTTGGTGATGATTTTCGTAAATATGGCCAAAAGGTTAACCTATGGGAGGATGACCCTTTGGCGACGATTTTGAAAATCATCACCAAATGTTGATCATTTAATGTGGCCCTTAAAAGTTCATCACCAAAAATTACAGGAGGGAAACAAAAAACGAGAAAGGGCGCTTAAAAAAACCCTAAAACCAAAAACATTAACCATGCTCTCAATCAATGGTCAACAATATCTCCTTTCAATAATTCGCTCTGGTTAATGAATTAGCCTTTACATTTCTTTCTTCTCTCTTTTTATGTTAATGTTTTTATGGTTTCATTAATTTTAAATGGTTGAAATACCTGAGGTACCAAAACTTGAGATACCTGCAATTCCAAATTCGGAGTTTCTAAAACCCAAACTGTCGTCTTTAAAAAAATATGAATTACCAAAACTTCCAAAACCTGAGCTATCAAAAATTCCAAAACCAGAAGTTCCCAAATATCTTGAATTACCCAAGCTCACACTCCTATGATATTTTATTATAAAAAATTTGTTTGACATGAAATATTTTAACTTATGTTGTTGATTCTGCTCTGCGTGTAAAGATTACTTTACACATCAATTACAAGATTATTCAAAGATATTTCCTATCGCTTTCATTCTGTTTTTGTTTCACCATATCAGATAAATCAATAAGGAAATTGTTTCCCTCAATTTAAGTTATATCCTTTTTTGTGTTTCTTTGAACTTTAATTCCATTACTTTTGTCATTCAAGTGCAGCACTGTTGTTCAAAAAGTTTGATATTGATGTACTAGAGATGGTGGATTGTCTTGTATATGTCTCTTTCATCTCATTTCAAGAGTTACTGATTTTCTGTCTCAATCCCCTTTTAATTTGGAAAACATTTAGATGAAAGACATTTAATCCCTTCCTATAGAGTCTTATTCTAATTTATTCTCTAGATTTGACACTTATCATTTTCAATGAGCCATCTTAAAGAAGAAAAATAGTTAATAGAATAATTTATGACTTGAATCACACTTATAATGGTCTATTTTTAATATTGTTACTTTACCTTTCATTGTTTTATCACTTGGAGAAATCTTTTCAACCCCAAATTCTGTTTGTGCCTTACAGGTATGCACTTGTTCGATTTTGAGTGTTTATTTGTTAGGCTGAGAAGAACATAAAATTAATTTTATTTTGTTTCTAAGCTTTATACTTAATATGACAGATCCTTAACCTTTACTATACAGTATAGTCTTTGGAGAAGGTATGGTCAATGATGCTACAATTGCTGGACCCCATTTCCAGAGCCCAACTATCTGAATGTCATGAAAGCGTGAGTGTGTGAATTACCCTGTAAGGTTATTTCTATGGGATCTCTCCAGCCAAAACCAATTCCAACAGTGGAATCATAAATTTACTTCTTCATAACAATTGTATCTCCACGTCTCTAGTTTATTTTGAAACAATAATCGTCTCATTCAGAGCTTTACAGGTCAAGATATAATTAAAATATCGAAGTATGTTTAGTAAAACAATCAATTCATGCTCTTTCGGTCATTTCCCTCACTTTCTCTCCATCAATATTTTTTGAATCAACCTCAATGGATACCAAAATTTTTTGGAGAGGTAGATAAATATGTTAGGAATCTATTAGTTCAATAATCACTTCATTTGAATATCGGGTGATGAAGTTATGACCAAAAGAATCAAACCTGATTATGTCCTCAGTCATATTCTACCTATCTTGGGACAATTAGCATAACGTTCACTATATATATCATATTTTGGTTGTTTTAGGACGGTTTCAAAGAGGATTCTGAGATATACAACTTTTGTGAAGACCTTGAAGAAAAATTTTGTCATCTAAGGGGTCAAAATTGCTTCATCTGACACTTCGTTTAGTACCTATGCTTTTTCTAAAGGCCATATCTTTCTCGTCTGAGGTCTGAGAATTCCAAACTTTATATCGTTGGAAAGCTAAGAAGAAGATCTACAACTTTTGTGAAGACCTTGAAGAAAAATTTTGTCCTCTAAAGGATCAAAATCAGACAACTTTGGCTCAAATGAAGTAATTAGGTCTGAAATGGATCAGACAAATCAGTCTAAGACGATCCAGACTAAGATGATCTAGAATAAGACGATCCAGACTAAGATGATCTTGACTAAGATGATTCAGACTAAGATGATCCCGACTAAGACGATCCCGACTAAGACGATTCAGACTAAGAAGATCCATACTAAGATAATCTTGACTGATACCTATGCTTCATTTGGGGGCCATATCTACTACGCCCAAAGTCTAAAAATTCCAAACCTTATGTAGTTGGAAAGCTAAGAAAAAGAGCTACAACTTTCAAGAAGACCACTCTATCTAATTCAGCCTAGATCAATACAAATTTTCCCTAGAAGTCAGACACAAAAATTTACCCTTATAAATGCTTGAAAATGCAATCTACAAACTTTGAGATTCATGAGTAAAAACACATTCACATTTCATTATCATCAAAAGATAAGAGTTTTACAAAGATTTAAAGGGCATTTAAAGCCACAATACATCATAGTCCAAAAATACACAATTTACACAAAGTAGAATTGCTCAAAATGCAACTAAAGCCTTGTTTTACAAAAACTAACTTAAAATATAAAATAAGCATAATCTGAAGTAATGCCCTTATGCTCGATCACTCGATCTCTTGCTCATCGCCTGAAGATAGGACGGAATGAGGGTAAGTTTAAAACTCGTGGGTAACAATTTTATAACTGGTAACAAGCAAAACCATTGAAAAATTCACAATGCATCATGAAACATATATTTCCACATTCTTAATTTATCAAACACTTTATAAGCAACCTAAAACATCCATTCAATAAACTTGTCAACACATAAGCACGTCAAAATGGTTTGGGAGGTCCATAAACATAACGAGCTAACACATTCCCATGAGATGGTTTTATATAGTCGTGAACAGAACGAACTAACACAATCCCACATTGTGGTTTTGGGTAATCATAAACATGAGGGAGTCCTTGAAAAAGCTCCATGCCACTTGCGAGCAAGTAGGAGAAGCCTTTAGTCAAAGTGCACTTGACATATAGAATGGACCAAAACAAACCCACATAACATGTATTTCATAACTTGTAAACTTGTTGCCCAAAATGGCACTTTTTTCGAAAATTGATTTCATAAACATAGAAAAAATTCATTTTCGCATTCTTTTCATAAATCGTCAACACAATATTCACATACCAAACACATAGCACTTTCTCAAAGCATTCAAAGAGTAATAAATGCACATTTATAATACAATTGAAAAACATTTACTTTCTTGATTTTGAAGAAACATTAATAGCTTATTATTCAATTATAAAAAATGTAACCCAACTTAAATTCCTTGCTTAACAATTGCTCAAAGATGCCTCTCTTCTAGCTCCTCTTGCCTCTCCTTTTGATTTTCTTCAATATTGGCAAAAATCCTAATTCAATATGAATCCAAATTGAGAACTCAAAAAGCACATTCACTAAAAATTGATTCTAAAATACTTAAATCCATGCATTTTGTAAGCTTCATGAACCAAAATCCTTCCACAAATCTAAAGGGTTAAAATTGGGCTTACCTTGAATCTTCACCAAACAAAGATATGTTTAGCCCAAATAGAAGCTCCTCTCTTCCTCTTTCTTTTTCCCTTCTTGAACAACTTCAAAATCACTCTTTAAAACTAAGAAAATTGGAAACCTAGTTTAGCTTTCTTTTCTTTTCTTCTTCTCCCATGACACTCTCTTCCCTTTTCTTTCTCATTTTCGTTTTTCACTTCATTCTCTCCTTCAATTCACGTTTTTCTCCAACTTAAGAGCAAGATTACATGTTCTTCTCCCCATTTTACGCTTAATGAGTGCTAAAAGTCACCTTTGCCCTTGCTTTTATGGTTCATGATCTCTAAACTTAAGTGACATGCCAAAAAGGCCCTCAATTCATTCTTAATGCATTAATTTCACTAACTAGTGAAATAAAATCCTACTAACATTGACATAAATAATTAAACTCCAATAATAATTCTATCATGACTTCATAATTTATTTAAATCATGCTTAACACTCCATTCATTCTAAGGCAAATAAATTCAAATTCTATAGAATATCACACTTAACAAAAAATATTTCAAGGCCAACATTTCTCCCCCTCTTAAAAGAATTTCATCCTCGAAATTCTTACCTGAGTCTTCAAAGAGGTGTGGATACTTCTCCTTCATGGCTTCTAAGGGCTTCCACGTGGCCTCTTCCACAGAATGGTTTCTCCATAGAACTTTGACTAGCTGAACTGTCTTGTTCCTGAGAACCTTGTCCTTAGTATCCAAAATCTCCACTAGAGTCTCCTCATAAGTCAGATCATCTCTCAACTAGACCTCAGTGGTCTGAATGATGTGAGAGGGATCCAATTTATACCTCCTCAATATGGAAACATGGAAGACATCATGTATTTGTGATAATTCCGGTGGTAGTGCCAACCTATGGGCTAGCGGTCTAATTCTCTCAAGAATCTCGTAAGGACCCACATAACTTGGACTCAACTTACCCTTCTTGCCAAACCTCATGACTCCTTTCTAAGGAGATGTCTTAAGGAAAACTGTCTTACCCACTTCATACTGCATTTCCTTTCGGTGTGCATCAGTATAGTTTTTCATTCTATCTTGTGCTGCTTTAAGCCTCTGCTTAATTAAATTGACCTTGTCAACTGTCATTTAGAGTAACTCTAGTCCAACTAATCTCCTTTCTCCTTCTTCACCCCAGCATATAGGAGTTCTACTTCTCCTCCCATACAGTGCTTCATAAGGAGCCATCTGAATGCTCGAATGGTACGAATTATTGTAAGCAAATTCAACCAATGGAAAATGCTCATCCCAAGCTCCTTGAAAATCCATCACACATTCCCTAAGCATTCCCTTAAGGGTCTGAATGGTCCTTTTAGATTGACCATCTATCTGGGGGTAAAAAGCAGCACTAAAATTCAACTTGGTTCTCAGGGCCTCCTATAAGCTTCCCCAAAATCTCGAAATAAATCGAAGATCTCGGTCAGAAACTATAGAATCTGGAATCCTATACAGTCTCACTATTTCATCAATATACTTCTTTGCTAGTACATGTAGAGAATTAGTCTGTTTAATTGCCAGAAAATAGGCTGACTTTGTTAAAAGATCAACAATAACCCATATAGCATCATGCCTCCTACTAGTCTTGGGCAAACCCATTAGAAAATTCATAGTCACCATTTGCCACTTCCACTTAGGAATGGACAATGGCCTTAACTTGCCTGAAGGTGGCTGGTGTTCAGCATTGACTTGTTGACACACTAAACACTTACTTGCATATTCTGCTACATCCCTCTTCATGCCTTTCCACCAAAAATGCTCTTTCAAATCTTTGTACATTCTGGTGCTACCTGGGTGTATAACATAAGGTGCATTATGTGCCTCGTCGAGTATCTCATCCTTTACCTCCTGGACATTTGGAATACAAAGTCGGTTGCCTACAACCATAAGTCTATCATCCCTCACTACCATTTCAGATTTCTTACCATTCTGAATTTCTTCTCAGAGTTTGTTCAATTCTGCATCATGTGCTTACAACTCTTTAACTTTCTCCCTGAGTATCAGTCTCACTATGAAATTTGTCATAATGCAATCAGGCTCCTCCTATGCCAAACTTATCTTCAGTTTAGCCATCTCTGTCAATAATGGCAAATAAACTGTCTGAAAATAGGCTATAGAGGGTTTCCTACTCAAGGCATCTGCCACCATATTCACCTTTCCTGGGTGGTATTTAATCAACAGGTGGTAATCTTTAAGCAAATCTAACCTTCTTCTCTGTTTCAAATTTAACTCTTTCTGGCTCAATAAGTACTTGATACTTTTATGATTTGTAAAAATCCTCGTCTGAACCCAATACAAATAATGTCTTCAAATCTTTAGGGCAAATATTACTACTGCCAATTCCAGATCATGGGTTGGATAATTCAACTCATATGGCTTTAATTGCCATGAGGCATAAGCTATTACTTTGTCTCCTTGCATCAACACATAACCCAAACCCTTCTTTGAAGCATCACTGTAGACTATATAACCCTTATCTCCCATAGGCAAAGTCAGAATTGGAGCATTTGTCAATCTGTGCTTAAGTTCCTCAAAGCTTTTCTGACATTCATCACTCCAGATAAACTTCTAATTTTTCCTTAATAACTTTGTCATCGGAGTAGCTATCATAGAAAATCTTTCCACAAACCTCCTATAATACCCTGCCGGACTTAGAAAGCTCCTGACTTCTATAACTGTCTTTGGTGCATGCCACTTCACCACTGCTTCAATTTTCGTCGGTTCAACATATACTCCATCCTTTGAGATCACATGCCCAAGAAAGATCACCTCGTGAAGCCAAAATTTACATTTATTGAATTTGGCATAAAATTCCCTCTCCCTCTGTGTTTGCAACACTATCTAGAGATGTTTTTCATGTTCCTCTTCATTTTTGGAATAAACCAGAATGTCATCGATAAACACTATGACAAATTGATCCAAATACTCCTTGAAGACCCTATTCATAAGATTCATGAATGCAGTCGGAGCATTAGTTAATCCAAATGGCGTGACTAGGAACTTATAATGCCCATAATGGGTCCTAAAAGTTGTTTTGTTCACATCAGACTCTCTGATTCTGAGCTAATGATAGCTTATCCTGAGATTAATTTTGGAGAAGACCTTTGCTCCTTGCAATGGGTCAAACAGATCATCGATTCGTGGCAGAGGATACTTATTCTTAATGGTCACCTTGTTGAGTCTCTGATAATCAATACACATACGCTATGTCTCATCCTTCTTCTTAACAAATAAAAAAGGCGCTCCCTATGGCGACAAACTGAGCCTTATATACCCCTTCTTTAATAGCTCTTCCAACTATTCCTTGAGTTCCTTTAATTCAGCTGGAGCCATTCTATACGGTGGTATAGAAATGGGTCCGGTACCTGGAATTAAGTCAATGGCAAACTTAATTTCCCTCACCGGTGGCAAACTAGGTAAGTCTACTAGAAAACATATGGAAACTCCCTCACATTCTGAAAATCTTTTAACTTCCTTTCATTCACATTGGTATCCATGACGTGTGTCAAAAAGGCTTCACACTCCTTTTTCATCATCCTGTTAGCTAACAAAGCTAAAATCATTCTAGGTGATGACATTCTTTTGTCTCTTCTAAAAGTCACCTTCTCTCCATTACCAAAGTCAAACTCTACCTCTTTGAGACTACAGTTTAACTTTGCACAATATTTCTCCATAACATCCATACCCAGTATAACATCTAAACCCTTTAACTCTAGCTGTAATAAGTCTACTACCAGTCTAGCACCCTCAATAGCTAGTTCACAATTTCTATACACTTGACTTATTATGACCTTCCTCCCTAAAGGAGTGCTAACAATCAATGGATCTTCTAATGGCACTAAATTCACACTACATAATGTCATGCTTGCAGAAACAAATGAATGCGTGGAGCCAAAATCAACTAAGACATATACTTCAAAATTAAATAACTGAGCCATATCTGTGACAACTTCGGGCGCGACTGCGGCCTCTTCTCTTGTCATGGCAAATAACTTGGCCTATGCCTGACCCCTTGGCCTTCTTAGAGGGATAGCCTTCCTTACAGCCCCAGAACTGCCCACCTCAGTAACTAGTCTGGTTCCCACTGTTTCTGCCCTCCTTGGGGCTTACAACTATGACCCCTCTTGCCTTATCATCTGGGAACATTCCCTGATCATGTGTCCCTTCTCCTCGTATCGAAAACATGCTCTAAGTAACTTAAAGCACTCTGCTTTGTGAAAATTACCACAATGCTCACATTGAGGGTTTATGTACCTACTCCTCTCCACCCTGCTATTTCCTCCCACGAGGTTTAAGCTGAAGCTACTCGTGATTTCTTGTTCTTAGTAGAGGCGCTACTCCCGACCTCACTCTGAGAGTGGAAGCTCCTTGTACTCTTCTCAGTTATTGGAGCACTCATTCCCTTATTAGAAGACTGCTCCCGATTCTTCCTCTTCTTATTCACTTTATACTTGATATCTCCAGTTTCTCGGCCTGAAGTGCCGCATCTACCAACTGCTGGTAGTTACAAAAGTTATAGATTAGCACCTTCTTCTTGATCCCCAAATGAAGAACTCCTTCAAACTTACGATATTTGTCCTCCTCATTTGCCACAATGTTGGCCGCATATCGGGAAAGCTAGGTGAACTTCAACTCACACTCACTCACACTCATGTCCCTCTCTGTGAGATTTAGAAACTCTTTGGCCTTCTCTTGTATATAAAAGAGAGGTACTTCTTCTTGAACACTTCCACAAAATCTCTCCGTGATAACACCGAACACATAACCTGACAATGGGGCATTGATTCCTACCAATGCAATGCGTCCCCTTGGAGTAAGCTCACTGCATAATCCAATTTCTCTTCATCAGAGCACTTCATCTAAAGCAGGACTCTCTTGGTCCTCTTCAACCATGCTTCAGCCGCTTCCAGATTAGTAGTACCATTAAAATCTACAGTTCCATACTTACAGAGCTTATCATACGGCCCACTCCTTTCCACCAAAGCTAGCATTGGAACTTGTGACCCTTGGCCTATGGCATATGTGAAAGCCTAAGCAAAGGCTTGAAAGAACTGCGAATCCATAAAAGGCATAGGAGGAGGAGGCGGTGGCATTTCATGTTGCACACTAGGTGCCTCAGAATTAGGAGCAGAGTGTGTCCCCGCATCTTACGGGACATACGATTCATCCGTACTTCCTCAGTGAGAGCCAAATCAAGTCAGAGCTCCTCAATTTCTTTTTTGAGGCAGCATATTCACTCCTTCAAATGAAAACATAAAAAAACTTTGAGTTCATGCTTCAAAAAACAATGTCAAATTATGTAAAACAATACAAAACAATGCATGAGGTTCATTTAAAAACAATGCATGTCCATTTCATATTTTTTTAAAACATTACTCATTCAAAGCCTAGGATATTCCTAAACCTAGTCCCCATCTTGGACCTAAACCTAGTGGCTCTGATACCATAAGATGTTGGACCTCATTTTTGGAGCCCAACTATCTGAATGTTATGAAAGCGTGAGCATGTGATTTACCCTGTAAGGTTATTTCTACGGGATCTCTCTAGCCAAAACCAGTTTCGATAGTGAAATTACAAATTGAATTCTTTATAAAATTGTAGCTCCACGTCTCTAGTTTATTTTAAACAATAATCGTCTCATTTGGAGCTCTACAGGTCAAGATATGATTAAAATACCGAAATATATTCAGTAAAACAATCAGTTCATGCTCTTTCGATCGTTTCCCTCACTTTCTCTCCATCAATATTTTTCAAATCAACCCTAATGGATACCAAAATTTTATGGAGAGGTAGAGAAATATGTTATGAATCTATTAGTTTAATAATCACTTCATTTGAAGATCAGGTGATGAAGTTATGACCAAAAAAATCAAACCTGATTATGTCCTCAATCATATTGTACCTATCTTGGGACAATTGGCATAACTTTCACTAAATATATCATATTTTGTTTGTTTTAGGATGGTTTTGAAGAGGACTCTGATATCTACAACTTTTGTGAAGACTTTGAAGAAACATTTTGTCATCTAAAGGGTCAAAATCTCTTCGTCTGACGCTTTATCTGGTACCTATGCTTTGTCTAAAGGCCATATCTTTTGCGTCTGAGGTCCAAAAATTCCAAACTTTATATTGTTGGAAAGCTAAGAAGAATATATACAACTTTTATGAAGACTTTAAAGAAAAAGTTTGTCATTTAAAGGGTAAAAATCAGACAAGTTTGTCTCAAACGAAGTAATTAGGTCTGAAATGGATCAGACGAATCAGTCTAAGATGATCCAAACTAAGATGATCCCGACTAAGATGATCCTGACTAAGACGATTCAGACTAAGACAATCCTGACTAAGATGATTCACACTAAGACGATTCAGGCTAAGACGATCCAAACTAAGACGTTCCTAACTGATACCTATGCATTGTCTAGAGGCCATATCTATTGCGTACAAAGTCTAAAAATTCCAAACTTTATATCGTTAGAAATTTAAGAAAAGATCTGCAACTTGTAAGAAGACCACTCTATCTAGTTCAGCCTAGATCAATACATATTTTCCCTACAAGCCAGAATGTAAAAATTTACCCTTATGAATGCTTAAAAATGCAATCTACAAACTTTGAGAGTCATGAGCAAAAACACAATCACATTTCATTATCATCAAAAGATAAGAGTTTTACAAAGCTTT
>JAOQML010123084.1:0-19429 GCA_027568935.1 Erythroxylum urbanii
TTCAGCATCAAGCTCTACTTCATGTATCTTCAAAGAACCAAGCAATTTGTCTAGCTTTAATTTGCTCAAGTCCTTGGCTTCTTGTATTGCAATGACTTTGGGTCTTTATCTTTTCGGCAAACTTCTGAGAATCTTCCTGACATGGTCTTCATTATCGTAGATTCTCCCAAGAGCGTTAAGTTCATTAATGATAGTTTGAAATCATCCAAACATCTGATCAACAGACTTATCTTCTTTCATTTAAATAGCTCATACTGATGTACAAAAATACTGATCTTAGACTCTTTCACCTAGTTTATGCCTTCATGTGTGATGGATAGAGTGTCTCACATCTCCTTCGCAGTTTCTCATCCATGAACTTTATCATATTCACTTCTACTTAAAGCACAACTCAAAAAGAACTTGGCCTTTGAATTTAGTTGAAATCTAACTTTGTGATCAGCTGACCATCTGTTACGAGGAATGGTATTTCCTTCATTATCCATTGGTACGTATGGTCCATTCTCGATGATGTCCCAAAGATCAATGTGTGTGGATTCTGTGATGAGCCGCATCCTGTCCTTCCAATAATGATAATCTTCACCATTGAATGCAAGAGGTCTTGTGATGGAGGTACCTTCAGCTATAAAAACTTGTGATTCAACCATGGATCTTTGTCCTCACTTTGTAAAGGTGGTTCTTTGAAACTGAGCTCTGATACCAATTGAAGTAAATCACACGTTAATGTAGAATTCATGTACAATATATGAGATACATGAAAAGGGGGTTGAATTGTGTAATCTTTTCGTGAATGCGAAAACTTTAATATATCTTGTTAAGAATTTTTCCAATTGTTAAAAGAATACCACAAAAGTTATACAAAAATAGTTACATAGTTAAATCATAAATATCTTCTATATACTTGCCTAAAACAAAATAGAATAAAGTGAAAGGTTAGAAAATAGATGTTGCAATTTTTATACTATGGACTACATCTAGTCCTCAGAGTTCTTCTGAGTTTTCATTATACTTCGACAAATTTACGAGTATTCTTTCTTCCCTTCCAGAGCCTTTTCAGTTCTCTTACACAAAGTATTTTTTTGGCAATCTTAGCCTCTCCAAGCTCTTATCCTTTTATTTCTCTCACTAGAAAGATATTGTGAGCTTTTTGTTATAGTAGGGTTTGCTCTCTAGTATCGTACTTTTGAATACATAATTTTTCTTTGTAAGTAAACACTTGAAAGCTCAAAAGATTAAAAGGTTGTTCAATCTTCGACTACAACTAGTATATACATCCTAAGTCTCCAACTACTTCTTGATTCTTGATAACTGCTTCTTGATTCTTGTAGAACCCATTATTCAGTTGAGTTCTGTAACTAACTCCAACTAACTAACTGTCCGACGTACTAGTGTATCTTCATCTTTATATCATTTTTGTTTTTTGCTTCTTCTGTGTTTTCACTTCTTCTGTGTTTTCTGCTTCTCTGCGTTTTTTGCTTCTTCTGTGTTTTGCACTTCTTCCGCGTTTTCCACTTCTTCTGTGTTTTTCACTTCTTCTGTGTTTTGCACTTCTTCTGTGTTTTCTGCTTCTTTTGTGTTTTCACTTCTTCTGTGTTTTGCACTTCTTCTGTGTTTTATGCTTCTTCTGTGTTTTCTCTTCTTTTGTGTTTTCCTGTACACTTAACACACTTATCAAAATCGTTCGTTTATTTCTAATGTTATTATTATTTGATTGTCACCAAAATTAATAATCATGAAGTCCTCTTGACCTAACAAGAT
The DNA here is from genome assembly GCA_027568935.1 of Erythroxylum urbanii. Lineage (NCBI taxonomy): Eukaryota > Viridiplantae > Streptophyta > Magnoliopsida > Malpighiales > Erythroxylaceae > Erythroxylum > Erythroxylum urbanii. The sequence continues at coordinate 1,759 of JAOQML010123084.1, forward strand.
GTAAAGAAATACTAGGGCTTATATAGTCTTATATCTGACTTGTATCTAATGAAAATTTTAAGGTTTTCTGGCAAAAAGAGAGAGAGAGAGATAGTGAAAGAAAGGTAAAGTTGTCTACAAGGAATAAAAACTAGTTAGAAGGAGAAAAGGAGATCTAAAGATGGCTAAAGGATGAGAGGACGGCCGAAGGAGATTGAGGATCACATCAAGAAGGAAACAATATTAGAGAAAAGGTTTAAGAAGCCTGTTAAGACTCAATTAAGAAGCATTAACATTTAAGAGCTCATTTTTATCTTATTTTCTTTATGGATTAACGTTAGTTTTCTTAACATTTTTGTGAACTAATTCAGATATAGATTTAGGTGGTACAAACCTTATAATGTATTGTTTTGATTGATCTTTAATTTAATGCAAGATTATAGTTTTCTCAAGAATTATTCACATTTGTGTTTCATGTTGAATTAAACTAGCAAACATAGAAGGTCTACTTTGGATTTCATATATAGGATTCAAGTGGTGAATGCAGAAGATCTTATCTATAATTAGGTCAAAGCATAAATAGTGACAGTTACATGGAACCTTAGAGATAAAGCTACATAAATCACATGGTTTAGGGTAAAACCTATCGTGAGAATTTATAAAGTGGATTAATGTGTTATTAAGGAGTTTTAATTTGAGAGAAATTTTTATCAATCAACAAAAGGTTTTATGTCTTGAGAAAAAATATAGTTGTGCTATTGGAATTCCTACTGGTCTAAACAATTATAGTTAATTATTGAATCAAGATAAATTCAATCATATGAAATGTTTCAGGGGCATTTTTTATCTAGATCTCATTTTTCTACTTATTATATAATTCTTTTTTTTCATCTTAACTAGTTATTCTTTATTTTAATTTTGATAGTTTTCCTTTTCCAAATTAATCAATCATTTTACTAAATTAGATTATAGAGAGATAATCAGTACTAGTAGTCCTCGTAGTATCATGACTTGAACTAATTGACATTATACTATATAAAGTGATAAGTGTACTTAATTTAATGATTCTTTTTAGTTTTTTATTTCAAGTTATATATCAAATCACATATTAGTTTTTACCATCATTGTTAGGGAATGAAATGTTAGGAAATTTTTTTATTAATTTAATCAATTTTCTTTCTTTCCTTTTTCTATTTTTTTTGTTAATCTAAGCGTTTTTTTTCTTCTTTTGTTTATTAATTTGTAAATATCTCTTTCATGATCTTGTGTTTATGGCTAAACTCTAAGATTTGGGTATTTGATGTTATATATTCCAAACCTAATGGCAATATAGGGTGGATAGTGTTATGTGGGGGAATTTATTGTATTATTATTTATGGCAATATTTAAAGCTTAGAACAAAAGCTATGATAATACATATTTAGTAGACCAATCAGTATTGGTGATGTGTTTTAACATTTGTTATGCTAGCCGCCCTAATTATAAAATATCAGGCAACTTAAAATGTGTGAAAATCAAATGAGAAACCTATTTTTATAAAGAACTAGCCTCTAAACATCCCATATAGTGATATTTACAATTCAAGGCCACTATTCTACCTTCTCATATAACAATTAAGCTCCACTTATATTTCAAATATAATAGTAGCAATAGGGGAAGCCAAGTTTTAAGGAGGTTATGACAAGATTTAATATTTAAAACTATGGCCAGCATCTAAAGAAATGTTGGAAACTATCCAACCTTGCGTTCAAAAATCAAGTTCTACCTAGATTCCTTTAATAACAATAAGAAGAAAGTGGATAATTGGAGGTGTCTTTAATTAAGGCTAAAATACTTGCTTATAAAACTAATTCTAATGTGCCTGGCTCTATAGTATGGTTGAGGGATAGTTTATATAGATTCATTAATAAATCCTACTCAGAGATCTATAAGACTCACTTCTATAGAGCTTTTTATCCTAGACAAACACTTTAGTTTCTAAAGCCTCCTTTCTTTTAAAAGTTAATGTATTAATTGTTAATGAATAAGTCATAAGATATAAACTAAGATAGGTTTGTATAAGTCACTTAATTTCCAAGTACAATGACATTAATTTAGATACAAGGATTCTATCTATAAATAAGTTGACAATCCATCATCAAATTTTCTTTTATGTGTAAATTAATCTATCTGAACTTATGTGTTGATTGTACATATCTAGGATTTGTATCAACTACTTTGTTAGGTCTCAATCCTAATCATATGGATGGAAATTTTGTTTTTTGTAGAAGAGAGGCATATTTACTCCTTAATCCTTAATATTATTACACAACAAAAAGAGTTATCATCCATTTGTTCCTTTTTGAATACTTTATGATTGAATTCCATCTAGATGTTATACATGCTTATGTAGTACGCAATTTTATATAAGGTACAATCTTCTAGAGAAAGGTGAGTGATAGAGATGTCCCATCAGATGATGGTTTCCCAACTAACTTCATTACAGTAGAATTTATACTAGTCTTAAATTAATCTCCATAAAGTTTTTGAGAAAAGACATTGGAAGAATAGGTGATCCCTTATTTCTAATTCATTCTTGCATAGGCCATGCATTGGATTGGATATAGATACTCCTTTAATTCTATCTAATGTATTTATTTTATTAAAATAAATATAGTATTTGGATGGATCTTTTTATACCATATCAGGTTAAACCATTGTGATTTTTTAGAAAGAGTCTTGAATAGGAGATAACATAATTTTTTAGTGAATATTCCAGATGGATGCTTTAATGAAGTTAGTCTATCATTTGATTAATGAAGGGGCTAATAGTTAAGAAGAGCCTAAGTGATGTTATTAAATCCCCTAAATCTCACATGTCATTAATTACCTTTGATTAACTCTTTCAATTTGGAAAAAACCAAGTGCTTCAGATCAAATATCTCAGAGATAAGATAAAGAGGTTCCTTATTGCTCAAATTATTAAAGCATAACCAAGTTTACCTCCCATTGCCTATTCTGTTTTTGATTTCCCAATAAAGAGTGTTCGTTAAGGTGAGTATGTTGTGCATAGTCTAAGATATGTTGGTGCTACGTTTTATTTCCAAGAAAAAATTTTCCTCTAGATAATAAGTATGCAATCATTAAAGTTATCTTTTATACCCCCTTCCTACTTAGAATTTCTAATTTCCTTCTAATTTACCTTAGCATGAGTGTGACACACCATGCATGGGCATGAGGAATAACTCTCACCTATGCATGTATATAACTCATGATTGTGCATTAACTCACGACCATACCAAATTATTCTGCCTGTGAGTGATTCTTTTAAGCTATCTTCCAATTGATCTTTTCCAACTATCCACTCTTTATTTTACTCAAATGTAGCAACCTTCTTCCTTCAGTTTCCATTATGATGTTGTCCATTAAATTCACGTTTATAAGATATCTTGTATGCATGCAAATCTATGAACTGTTGTGAGTTACAATGCAGTCTTCTTCTTTGTGATTTCATTTTCTTGTCTCCTTTTTATCTTTATTTGCTCTAATCTTTCTCATTCTTATTACATAAAGATAAGTGGATAGGAATATTCAGAAATGACTCAAATATAATGCTTTCGACTTACTTTAACTCTGATTCCGAATTGTGCCTAAAACCACATATGAGTCAAAATGAATATAATAAGCAATTTCATGTCATTAGTCACTAATTAAACTAAACCAAACCAAACATACCCAAATTCCCGCCTAAGCAGGGTATGGGGAGGTTAAGATGTACGCAATTATGCCCGCATCTCTGATGGAGATATAGAGACTGTTTCCTGATAGACCCCTGGCTAAAGTAAGAACAGAAACAAATAACAACAAACAAACCAACACAAACAAACACATACAAGCAACAAAAACGAACACAAGAACATACCCAACAAACAAAAAATAAACAGATCAGACCAATGCAAGTACATCACTATATAAGTATAACAATATATGTATATGCATGGGGACTATAACCTATAGAATGCACATGAAACTGAAAATATATACATACATGAAGATATACATATATGAGCAGGCATAAGCAGAGATAAATAAAAATTGAAATGAAGAAATTAACGTAATAAAAATACCAATCAAATAAAATAAAGAACAATAAAATAAAAGTACACTAGGTATGGAATAATTATACAATCAATCAAACACATATCAAATTCCTTAGGATTCTATTAATATCTTTATCTAGCTTATCAGGAAGGACCATACAAGAGATCTAATGAACAAATAGGTTATTCAAGATGGATTTCACAGTATAGGATAAGTATTTGTTGCACTAAGAGTTAATTCTTCTTTCTATCATGTCTCTGATATTCACAAAGCTTTCTTTATTTGTTTGTTGGAATACAAATACTAGTTAAGGATAAAGGATACGATTAATGGATCACTATTTTATTTTGTTTATTATTCTAAAAATTATATGAATCAAACATTCTTCCATTCTTTCAACGCCTTTTGTCATTATCTCTTTAACCCATGATCTAGTAGTTACTTCTTGTTTCTTTTCATATCAGAGAATGGCACAGAGTGATTGGATGAACCAGCAACAAGATTAAACATATAAAAAAACTCTAATATTTTTATAACATCTTTTATATGCTATATTAACGTATTGTAGAGAAAAAGGAATAATAAAGTGCGTAAAGGGATATGCTTAGAAAAGTATGCATTAATTATAAAAACCATATATTAAATTAGAAAGGTGATAATGGCTACAAAAGCTCATAAATAAGCCAACTCTTGTATAAAGATTAGATGGGATCTAATATACTACAAGGATACTATAAGAAACAAGTTACATAAACCAATAGGGTTTTTTTAGTTAAAATTCACCTATTACTTATGCTTATTCACATACTTTAGGGTTTTGCTTAAAGTAGCTACACAGTTAATATTGTTATATTAGTCATGGTTAGTTAGATTATTTGTGACACATTTTGTAAAGCCTCAAACTTTTTATTTTATATTGCATTTATTCATAGTTCGTTAGATTATTTATGACTTATTTTGTAAAGCCTCAAACATTTTATTTTATATTGCATTTAGTTTCTAAAAAAGAAAGGAACCTAAGTCTCTAAGTGGTTGTAAAAAGATTATAACTATAACTAAGGCTTGAATCCAATGAAATAAAACACTACATTGAATTCTAGAACTGCTACTTTAAAATGAAAAAACTCCATCTATAACTTAGAGCTTCAAATTCAAAATCTCACTAAGCTTGTCTCAAAAGTATAGTCTTTTTTTTCCTACATCAAAATAAATCTAAAGGAGTAAGTAGAAGAGATATCTTTAAGGAGTAGAATGGAGATGGAACTTGAAGAAAAAGAGACATGAAAGAAGGAGAATGTTATTGCACAAGAAGAGAATGATGCGGAGGATGAGAAGGAGGAAAAGAAATATAAGCCTAATAAAGGTTATTGAGTAGTTTTCAAGAGTCACTTTAAGCAAAGAGTGCACCACCATCTGGTAAAACAAACGACCACAAACAATTGAAGATCCAGGGAGTGTTATTATTCCTTATAATATTGGTATTTTGTCAATTGAAAAAAATTAATGAACTTAATAGGTAGTAATAATTTGATTCCATATGTTCTTGTTTTACTATAGCATATTGTATATCTAAAAGCTAATGATCCCTTATTTATAAAAAAGAGTGTAAAAAATTATTATAGGATTCATGAAGGTCTTAAGCCCTAACTACAAGACTTGTAAAAAGAAGTTATTATAAGGAAATCTAATATTTATATGTTTTAACTTAATTCGATAACTATGAGAATCTTTAGTAGTAGTTTTAAGCTTTTCAGTTTACATTTATTTTTATTTTATTTTATTATTGGATTGAGATTATCTTACTTGGGATGAGAATTTGTTGTGTTTTCTATGTGATAGATCATCCACTTAAATCTCTATAAAATGAGCTAGTAGCTGAGGAGCCCTAGTGACATATTAAAGATTATGGATTATTAATGGTATTGGGGAAGGCTGTCGAATCTTTCACGTTGTCGAATCTTTCACTATTACAAGAAAGTTATCTTAATTCCTTTCCTTTTTTTCATTTCGTTTCATTTTTCTTTTATATTATGTATATTGAAGACAATATACAACTTAGGTGCGAAGGAGGGATTAAGTGTTACTCTTATCGATGTTATAATTAGGTCAATAGGAAAAATTCTAAGAATTTTTAAATATTAATCAAGATGAGTTGTTATGAGTTTAATTGTTATTGTTATTTGATTTGTTTAGACAAATATTTATGATGTTTAATGATTAAGTTGATTTCAATTTACTATTGTTTTTAGAATGGATACTTGATTTACACTATGGTACTTTTTGTACAATTTATACCTATGATTAAGTTAGATGTTAATTCATTTTAAAATTTTTCCTTATCCTATAAAATAAAAAAACAAGCAAAATGCATATGAATAATTGAGAATAGAATAAATTCACTTTGCTAGTTTCAAACTAAGTAAAAAGGATATTTACTTTTTATGACAAGGTGTTTACTCTAGTATAAAAAAGTTAGGTGACTTTTTCAAATAAGCTTCTAAATGCTCTTGTATGTTATTTTATAGTTACTTTTAAAGCATATTTCTCATAAATATTTGACAAATTCTTAGCTAAATATTTTTTGCCAACAAGAATTGCTATATTAGGGAATGATGTCTATAGTTTGACAGAAAGTATTATTAAATTGAGGATTTTCTACCTACATTTTCACAAAAAAAATATAACATGCTAGAGATATAAATATATGATCTAATATCTTGCCAAAATGGATTTAGGCTTACACATTCTAGAATCAAAATAGATGATTGTTTTCACAATTGGTAAGGAACTTAATAATAAGACTTTTGGGGCCTCCCTTGAGCTTCTTAAAGAGATGACTGAAATTTTTTTTAGGAAATCAAGACAGGATCTAATCCCTCATGTAACGAAATAAATACGAAACTTTTTTAACAAGTTTTAGCAAAGCCAAAATCACTTGAATTATATAACATGATTAAATTATAAAAAGTAACAAAGCATCAATCATACTTTGTACCTTGTTCTATAAGTTGATCTTATTCTTTTCATTTCCTTTTAACCATTTATAAAGCCAACTTATCTCAACTATTGTAGCTACATAAGTGTCCAATCTTTAACATTATCTTCAAAACATGTTAAGATAACTTTGTAACTATTACAGGGAGGATTGGGAAAGAAGTGCTAGTTTCCTTGAAGACTAGGCTTATTTATAACAAGTTTTATACATTTTAATAATTCTAAGTAAAAACAATTGGGCATAAATAAGATTCAATATCTCATTTTGGACTTTTTTATTATCTCATATTAATCATAACATTTCTCAAACTTTATAATCAAATCCAACTTGATTAAAACACATTTTCTCTCTTCAACATGTTCTTTATATGTAATCGAGCTTTGTTCCCAAATAACTTGGCAATGGATATAAACTATTATACAAAATCATATATAGGTATATAGGATTAGATAAATTAAACTTCTTTAATTTATCTTTAACAATTTATATCCATAAATAAAGATTAATATTTAGCAACACATCATACCTACATAAATATATAGGAATGTCAAAGTCGTTTTGACTAAACTTTTTTAGCATGATTTTTTCATATATTTCAATCCTTTCATTGATGACCCTCGCAACTAGTAAAGTTACTCTTTTGTGACCACAAAGTCACATGCTCAATTCTCAGAAACGACCTCTTTGTAATAAATGCAAAGGGAAGGATGTATACATTTATTGCCCTCTCCCAACCCTTGCAAAGTAAGGAGCCTTGTGAACTGGGGACCTTATGGTTTTTTATGTTTTTTCTCAATCTTTTCATTATACAATGTTGTAATTAGATATAAAGTATGTAAATAATTTTTACTTTATTAGAGTCAAATCATATTAGTTCACCCCATTAGAAATTAATGTAATTTATGACATTTGAAAACTATTTTCAAAGTGCCATTCTACCTTAGCCAAAGATTTCGTAAATCAATATTCATTGAGAACAATGTCACATTCTCCCAAATTACTTTAGGGTAATGAAGCCTATATTGATCACTTAAGTACCTCCATATAGTTCATATTATATCCAATGACTACTGGCTAAGCTATCCTTAAATATAACAAGTCATAGGTAGTATCAAAACATAGTAATCCTTATATTAGATACCTTAGTGATATCAACACAATGAGAATCACCATAGACATATAAGTAATGGTCTAAATGAAATTCTTATACAGGGTTAATTTAGTGAACTTTTACCATAACATGCACTTATGCGTTTGTTTAAATATCTTCATACTTCAATTTATAACATTGACTACTTTTATAAGGAAAAAATGCTATGTGCTAATATTTTTTCATTCTATTAGTCTTTAGTCTCAATAGAAAAATAGCTACAAATAATTTAGGGATAATACTTAATGTGATATGAATATGATAATTATGATCTCATCATAATTTCATTTGCAATGTAAATTTTTCCTATAGAATTTATAATATAAACTTAAATATGTATAAGATAAAGAATGCCTACAAATAATTATATCATTAAGCTATAACCAATCAATTGGCTATAGAGCATAAACCAAAAATTTCCCACTTGCACTAAGCCAATTGTTTATATATCTTATTCCATATCATCAAATGATGATCATGCTATTGCTGAGGTAGTAGTTTCTACAAGATTCAATATAATGAGTGCTTCCATAAATCTTACAAATTTCATCTTAATTATCATCATAGTGTTAGATTGGTTCTCCAAAGGCAATCGATTGTTAGAGTAGTGCTATAAAGGCAGCCAGCTTTAACATTTTTGTATAAATTTTATTTTGATTAATAAAGTGAAATACATTTTTCATTAATTTGATGTTTATTTATTTATTAATTGATGCTGATCTTAAATCGAATTAATGAAGTCCATGATACAAAACATAACATGAAGGAAATCTCGATAATGAGATTATTATAATGTGCAATTATGTTAGTATCTAAATTATCCTTAGTCATAGGATTAATGAGACGAGACACTGTAAATCCGGATAGACTAGAACATTCCATACTCCTTGATTTGATCAAGCAGTAGATCTTATAAACTGTAAGCATGAGATATTTATAGTTAACATTTGGATGCTTACTAAGAGTAGTAAGTACATCGGATGACCCGTGATGAGATTATCATATGGATGATCTATCAAATGTCAGTGATTAATCTCATCATAACAATGGTGTAAATATCCTTAGACTTGAGGCACTCAAGGATATCTTGGATATTGATCCTGCACTTTTACATCATTCCTTATTGCCTCAAGGCGAGGTTTCCAGGAAGGTGGTGGTTGGGTATAGCTATAGGTATTTGTAGGTAATTGGATATCCAATAAATGATTCACTACTACTGATAGAAGGAGATGATACCCAAGGCCTCTTGTCAGGGTAATTACTCAGGAATTTTTAGCTAGAGTAGTTATGTGTCAAGCAGAGTGTCTTTAATGACACATAGAGTAGTGAGATCTCCACGATAAGAATTAACATCACTTGGACTAAATATTTCTTACTCAGTCTAGTGGGATTTAACACATAGCCCATACTTCGAACCAAGTAGGTTATGGGATAGGAAGGGATGAATTGCATAGTAATTGTCTATTGAAAGGTTCGTAAGTCAGATTATTAACTATTAAAGAGTTTGTGTGTTAATTCACTTACGTTCTAATAAATTAACATCATAAAACCCTTTATGATTTGCTTGGATTAAGAGTTAGTTCAAGTGGCATGAAACCATTCATGATATGCTTAGATTGAGAGTTAATTCAAGTGCCCAAAATAACTGAGAACCTAAGGGTTATACGTATAAAACATCAGATGAAAAACAAAGTATGCATGTTTGTCATTTTAAGCAAGTCATGATTTTGACCCACTTTGTTGCATGTGGTATATAAGTGAGTTCTTCACTTATGTACAAACAACAAAATTTTGCCAAAAACACACTCAATTGAGAGGCTAAGGGTCTAGAAGTGTTGTTGAGGTTGAGAGGAGTGACCTTGAGGTTTTTTCATGCAATTTTATGCAATTGTTGCATAAGTTTAATTGCATATAACTTGATTATGATCTAACTCTCAGTTGAGCATCTACTTGAATTCATCTTATTTAGTGCTCCAACCACCTTTAAATACTATTATTTTCCATCTTTTAGTGCTATCAGGAGGCCAGGGAAGATTTTTGGTGTTTATAACAACCCAAACAAAGAGAAGCAAGAAAGGAGGATCTGTCCTTAAGGTACATAATGTTAACTACATTTTCTTTCAATTTTGTCTATTACATACATAAGATTCTAGATTTTCTAGGGATTTCATGGGTTAAAATTTTGATTCCAATACTTATATTGCGTAGCCGTGCATGAGTTGCATGGACCTATAGCTACCCAACAGTGGTATCAAAGCTACTTATGCATGTATTAGATGATCAATGGAACATGAGCAAACTGTTTACTAGGTTATGACTGACATGTGTATTGATTTAGAAAAATTCGTATAAATTTTAGAAAATTTTTCTTATTTTCTTTCACATAAGAATTAATTTTGTATGTTATATTATGTTTCTGTAAAATGAAATTGCAATTAAATGCCATTTGATATTTTTATTACGAATTAATTTCCAGTCTATTCATATGTTGGGTTCTGGGAATTTTTGGAAAACAGAATCCATGTATTGATTTTGAAAATTTCATAATATTTCTAGAAAAGCTTTTTTTAAATTTTCATTCACATGGATGTTTATAAGGTGCTATATTATGCTTCTATCAGAGGAAATTGCAACTGAATGTCATTTGCTATTTTATTACAATTTTAATTTCAGATTGATGCATGTATGAAGTTTTGTGAAATTCTGGAAATTTGATGAACATGCATGCTTGTAAATTTCAGAATAATTTTATAAACAATGTTTTTATAAATTTCTTTTATGAACTTGCACATATGATTTTTCCACATATGAGATGCATGAAACTTGTTTTTAAAGTGATTAATTATTTATTCTCAATTTTATATACATGATGGTGGTGTATGACAAGTGTTAGTGGACATATATTATGCTAGCTAAATTCTGGAATTTTTTATTAGGCATATTTAGAATGTGTATAAGACTCTGGAATTTTTCCATAATTAATTAAACATGATTCAATTAATAAATCAAGTCAAAGTAAACACTAGTCAACTTTTAGAAAGCTGATGGGGTTGATTTCTTTGATGACTTATGAGTACATGTTTCAATTATAAGACCTTGAAACATTTTTATGAGATAACAAGTGTATTTTTTATGCTAGTAGTATGCTAAGTGCATGTTCTTGAAATTAGGGCTCTGGAAAATTTCCAGACATTGAATCTGTTTCTTTAGTGTCTAGTAGGTTAACGTATTCTTCTTAATAATTTTGGGCTTCAAAATATTTTTGGCCTGTGCTGAAATTGTCTTGAAAATTTTGAAATGACCTAGGGATGTTTTAGATGATTAATTGATGTTTGGGAATTTTGGAAACCTTAGGGATTAATTAATAATTAATCTAAGTAGAACATTGCATTTCTAGTGTGATTGGAAAAGACATGTGTACTATAACTAAATTGTTTAATTTGGATATCAAAATACTTGAATTTTAAGGTTCCTGATCAAATCAAATTTATAATTCAAATTATTCTAGACTAACACTTGCACCTGATTCGGTTCAAAAATTGAATCGAATCACGAACTTTTGATGCATAGTCAAGTCACAACCTAAATTAATCCTTGTTTGTGTGTTACATGCATTAGATGCATTTTAAGGGTTGGTTAAAAAGACATGATAGGGTGGTTATGAACATAGGCTCAATTTAATTGAGGGGTCCATAATCATGCCATATAGTAACCATCTAAATATATATTTGAGATTTATATAGGTCCATCTAAGTATTGATGAGACCTAAAAACAAATCCCTCAACTAAAATATTAGGACTTACGCCTTCCATTGATATGGCAAGAACCAAAGTTCTTTTAGAGTTGGGCTATTGGGCAAACCAAAGCCCACTCTACACGAATATGTTCAAACCATGGAAATTAGATTTCTGAATTAATGGGTTAGTCCAAATTGGAAGCATTGATTTGTTAGGCAAACCCAAGGTCAATGTGGATAGAGGCGAAGATGGGTAGTATACATGGGATGTATACGTATCAAGAGTTAATAACCCAATGAGTGTGCTAAATTAACTATTGATGGCACAAGTCGATAGTTGTATAACTGAATGCAATTGGTATAAATGATACCTATCGATTAACCTGAGATAACATATTTTGCAAACCCAAGGTCATTCTTACTGATGTTGGATATCGAACTAATAGGAAAACCATAAGTTTTCTTAGATTTGTAGTAGGGGCTATAGTTTTGGATAAAATAGTAGGACCTATAATGCATGTGATTAAAGTCCTTATTGATATGCATTTATGTACATTCTGACACTCTCTTTCATTCTTCTAGGTTATTGAATTGCCACGATGTCTTCATCTAATGTGAACTTACGCTCTTTAATAGACTCCAACAAACTCATGAGATCAAACGTCTTAGATTGGCTATAGAATTCGAGAATTGTTCTCAAATATGAGAAAATAAGATATGTCCTAGATGAGCCACTTCCCAATCCCCCTGCTACCAATGCCTCTGATGAGGATTAGAAAGCTTACAAGAAGCTACTGGACGATAGTGAGCTGACTAGCTATATTATGCTAGCCTCCATATCACTAGAACTGTAAAAGTAGCATGAGGCTATAGATGCTCATACCATATTCTACTATCTAAGGGAACTTTTTAATAAGTAAGCTTGGTCTGAAAGTTTAGAGACCTTGAGGTTACTCTTCCGCTCTAAAATGGTTGAGGGATCATCTCTAGTGCAGTATACGCCAGTGATGAATGGATACATTAAGAGGTTAACCAATTTGGGTTTCATAATAAATCATAAATTAACTACAGATTTAATTATGTCTGGTTTGACCGATAGTCATTCATATTTTGTGCTTAACTATCGGATGAATCAAATATCCACCTCAATGCCTGAGATGATTAATCTACTCAAAACAACTGAGCAAACTATCAGGAAGGACAGTAAGACTATAACGCTGGTGGACTCTACTTCTGGTTCTTATAAGAGGAACCAAAAGAAGAAGAAGAAGAAGTCCAAGAAGCCAGTGGGAGGTGTAACAAAGAAGAAGTCAAAGGAGAATACACCAAATGGAATATGCTTCCATTACAACAAGAAAAGGCATTAGAAGAGGAACTGTAAAGCCTATCTAGAGTCATTGAAGCAGAGAAAGGCATTAGATTCTCCACTATCTACTTCAAGTATATTATTTTTCATTGAGGTTAATATTATTTCTAATCATAATATTTAGATATTAGATACCAGATGTGACTGACACATATGTGTTGATATACATGGACTCAGGGATAGTAGACCACTTAAGAAGGGAGAGATGGACCTACGTATAGGAAATATAGCAAGAGTTGTTGCATTAATCGTAGAAACCTATGTTTTGTATCTTCCTAGTGGGTTAGAGTTAATTTTGGATAATTTCTATTATGTCCCTGTTGTGACAAAGAACATTGTATTTGTTTCATGTCTTAATAAAATGGGATTTCATTTAAATTTTTAAGAAATGAATAATGAAATGTTGTATGGTACTTCCACATTGTGCAATGGTATTTACATATTAGACATGTGCAATCTGATTTTAAATATCAATGACAATAAAAGTCAAAATTGAGATTACTTAAAATCATCTTACTTATGGCATAGTCTACTTGGCTATAAAAGTAAGAGACGTATGTCTAAGCTACATAGAAGTGGTAGCTTAGGGCCATTTGATTATCAATCATATGACATATAAGAACCTTGCTTGTTAGGCAAGATGACCAAATTACCATTTAAAGGAAAGAATGAACAAGAAAATGGGTTATACAATTAATACATTTTGATATATATGGTCCAATGTCCATTCATGCCAAAGAAGGTTTTATGTACTTCATTACCTTTAGCAATGATTATTCATGATATAGGTATATGTATCTAATGAGATACAAGTCTGAAGCATTTGAAATGTTCAAACAATTCAGACATGAAGAAGAGAGATAGCTCAGTAAAAGTGTTAGGATACTTTAATCAAATTGAGGTGGTGAATACTTGAACAAGGAGTTTCTAAGTTATCTCAGGGATAACGGGATTGTATCCCAGTGGACTCCACCTTACACCGTAATATAATGGTGTGGCAGAAAGGAAAAATCGAACCTTGTTGCATATGGTAAGGTCAATGATGGGTTTAGCAGATCTACCAAAATCCTTTTGAGATTATGCACTCGACACTGCTATTTATATGACAAACAGAGTCCCTTCAAAAGCATTTGATGTTACTCCATATAAGATATAGACTAAAAAAACCTATCTTTCTTATATGAAATTTAGGGTTATTCGGCTTACGTGAAGTAGATTTAATCGTACAAGCTTGAAGCAAAATCTGATAAATGTTTGTTTTTAGGATATCCTAAGAAAACAATTGGATATCAATTCTACAATGCTTTAGAGAAAAAAATGTTTGTCTCAAAGCATGTTGTCTTTTTAGAGAAAGAGTTTCTTCTAAGAGAAGATGGTGGGAGAAAAGTTGAACTTGATGAAGTTTATGATGTTCAAATAGATGCAGATCAACTGCTTGAAGTCGAGATTGTTATTCATGGAGATAAGACAACAGTTGATCCTTCTAACACACAAAATGTTCATATGTCAAGTAGGATACGTAATGTTCCATAGAGATATGAATTTCTCATAAGTGAACATAATGATGTATTGCTCATAGTGGACGATGAGTCTACAACCTATGAAGATTCTCTGAAGAGTTCATAATATGATAAATGGATTCAAGTTATGAAGTCTGAAATGGATTCCATATTTGAAAACCACGTATAGACCTTGGTTGACCTACCTGAAGGGCTAAAACCCATAAGGTGCAAGTTGATTTTCAAGAAAAAAATTGATATGGATGGTAATGTGATTACCTATAAAGCAAGGCTAGTTGCTAGAGGTTATCATCAAAGATAAGGGATTGACCATGACAAGACATTTAGCCCTATAGCCATGATTAAATCCATAAAATAATCCTAGCCACTATTGCTCATTATGATTATGAGATATGGCAAATGGATGTGAAGACGACTTTCTTGAATGGAAACCTAACTGAGGATGTTTATATGATACAACCTGAGGGATTCATATCCAAAGATGGCGAAAAGGTATACAAGCTTTAGAAATCTATTTATGGATTAAAGCAAGCATTTAAGAGTTGGAACATCTAATTTGATGTGACAATCAAAGAGTTTGATTTCTCACAACTAGATGAACCTTGTGGGTACAAGAAGGTTACTGGGAGTGCTATCATATTCGTTGTGTTATATATGGATGACATATTACTAATAGAAAAAGATGTCTCAAGTTTGCAATATATCAAAATTTGGTTGTCCAGAAATTTCTCCATGAAAGACCTCAGAGAAGCAACTTATATATTGGGAATAAAAATCTATAGAGATAGATCAAGGAGGTTGCTAGGTCTTTCACAGTCTACATATATAGATAAAGTGCTAAACAGGTTTAGCATAGAGTAGTCCAAGAGATTCTTCCTATAACTCATCGGATAAAACTCTCAAAATCTATGTGTCCCAAGACGCAAGATGAGAGGATTCGTATGAGTTTGATCCCGTATGCTTTAGTAATAGGGTCAATCATGTATGCTATGTTATATACAATACTTGATATATTGTATACTCTAAGTGTTATGAGCATGTATCAATCAGATCCTGGTGAGTGTCACTAGGTGGTTGTCGAGAATATCCTAAAGTACTTGAGAAGGACTAAAGATGTATTCTTGGTATATAGAGATGGAGACCTCGTAGTGAGAGGGCATACAAATGCCAATTTTCAATCTTACTAGGATAACTCCAAATCTTATTCAGGTTACGTTTTAACACTAAATGGTGGAGCAGTTGGTTAGAAGAGTTCTAAACAAGAGATGATTGCAGATTCAACAACTGAGTCAGAGTACATTGCAGCTGCGGAAGCAATAAAAGAAGCTGCTTAGATCAAGAAGTTTGTTATGGAACTTGGAGTGGTTTTGAGCATTGTAGACCTGATACTGTTGTATTGTGACAACAATGGGGCTATTGTTCAATCAAAGGAACCAAGGTCTCATCAGAGGTCTATGCACATACTCAAAAGATATCAGGTGATAAAGAAGATCATTGATAGAGGTGATGTGATGTGAAGATAGAAAGAGTGCCCACATATCAGAACATCATTGATCTTTTGAGTAAGCCACTTCCTTAAATGAGATTTAATTCTAGTTTACTAGCCTATGGTATTAGATACAAAGGCAATTGGCCTTAGTGTAAGTGGGAGAATGTTATAGTAGTGATCCAAACGTAATCACCTTGAGTACTTTTGTACAAACTTTATTTTGATTAATATAGTAAAAGGCAATTTTTATTAATTTGATGATCAATTATTTATGAATTGATGTTGATCTTAAATCGAATTAATGAAGTCCATGATACAAAGCATAGCATGAAGGAAATCTTGATGAGATTGTGATAATGAGATTCTTATCATGTGCAATTATGTTAGTTTCTAAACTATCCCTAGTCATAGGATTAATACGACATGACATTGTTAATCGGAATAGACTAGCACATGTTATACTCCTTGATTTGGTCAAGTAGTGGATCTCATAAACTATAAGCATGATATGTTTAGAGTTAACATGTGGATGCTTACCAAAAGTAGTAAGTACATCAGATGGCCAATGAAGAGATTATCATATTCATGATCTATCAAATGTCAGTGATTAATCTCATTATAGAAATAGTGTAAATATCTTTAGACTTAAGGTAATCAAGGATATCTTAGATACTGACCATGTGCTTTGAGGTTTCTCATAGGGTGGTTTTTGGGTACAACTATTAGTATTCGAAGGTAATTAGGTAGCTAATAAAGGATTTGTTGGACCCCAAAACTTTTCTTGGAAGTTAGAACTATTATATGTGAACTGTTGGAAGTGGTAAGCTGGAAAATATAGTTGGAACATATTCACTAAGTATACTTTGGTGTTTTAGCCATAACTTTTTCTCTAGCTATCCAAATGAGGCGATTCTTAATTTGGATTAAAATAGAGAAATAAGGCTACAAATTATCTTAGGAAATCAAGTTGTAAGTCAGTCTTTAAGAATTTTTATTTTTTGATGGAAGTTGAGCACAAAATATTGTTTCAGTATAAGAATAGTTCAAAAGTGTTGGGATATCACTTTCAGATTTCTGAACCAAATTGAATGATTTTGGTGTCATTAGAAAATTAAGACAGTGAAGAAAATTTTTCTAGGAGGAAGTGTTATCTAATTCCTTCAATTACATTATTAGAAAAAAGTCTTGATTTTTGGAAGAAGTTAGGCAATGACTTAAATAAAATTTGAGGTCTTGATAGGTTAATTATTCTATTTTTTTGTGCAGTTAATTATTATATTAAGGTGAGTAAGATTTTATGACATGGATTAATTGAATTAAAGTGTTAAGGTAGTAAGATTGCTTTAAGGGCAATT